>OY744612.1:18852556-18967556 GCA_963556255.1 Allolobophora icterica | reverse complement strand
CTGCGCTCTCTAGTGTCAGTGGTTGGTCCTAACGACAGGCGATTATGTACTTCCGTTCAGGAACGGAAACGGAACGGAAAGACTTTGCTCCGTATAACATAGTAAACTCTGCCCACTCGACGTTCCTTTCAATAGAACACTGAAACGCGAGACTTGTCGCTATAGTTTTACTGGAACTCTTGAGACAAATTGCCATTTTTACATTCCATCTAGCGAGGAAGACCTGGCAAGCAAAAGGGTAGGTACCGTGGTAAGGTATAAGGTAATGTAAGGTGAGGCAATGTAAGGTAAGGCAAGTGGTGTGAGGTAATGTAATGTAAGGCAATGTCATGTAAGGTAAAGTAATGTAAGGTAAGGAAAAATGTAACAAAACAATGTACCATAATGAAAGGTTAAGTAGTGAGATGAGGAAACATGAAACAAAGCAATTTACCGCAATGCAGTCAGGTAACGTAACGCAAGTTACGTAACACAAGGACAAGGCAAGTCTTGATTAAAAGGTTGGTTGGGAGCTTTGTATAGAGCAGCCGGGTCGACGAGCACTACGCTTCAAAGGATTGGGGAATTGTTGGTTCAGCGCCATACAAATCTTCAGATACATGCACACCACACAAACATACATACACCCATACATAAATACATACATACATACACCCATGCATGCATACACATACATACACACACATACATGCATACATACACCCATGCAAACATACAACATACATACATACATACATTCATTCATACATACATACATACATACATACATACATACATACATACATACATACATACACCCATATTATACACCCATGCAAACATACACACATGCATACATACATTCATACATACATACATATATACACCCATGCAAACATACACATATGCATACATACACACATACATACATATATACATACATACACCCATACATACACCCATACATACAAACATACACACATACATACATACACATATACATACACCCATGCAAACATACAACATACATACATGCATACATAAATACATACATTCATACATACATACATACAGTCATACACCCATACATACACCCATGCAAACATACACACATGCATACATACATACACCCATGCAAACATACAACATACGTACATACATACATGCACACCTTATATTGTGTACCGCTTTTGTTAGTGCACATGTATTGTAAACCTCTAGTCAGCGTGCGATTTAGGTGCTATAGCTGATTCCGAACAAGTGCAACACGCATTGGATGGCATGTTTTAGGGGCGATCTATGGAACTGGGGCTAAGGTTCATGTCGTATATACTGTATCTAGGTAGGCAGCCATATCACGCAAGGCATTCACCACACCATATGTATGTAGAAGTAGAACTGCATATAATTATACATATACATATATGGAAAGCACACACATATATACATGCAGATAGATACATATTTTAATTACTAGTGTATATGTATGCATATGCCCATATGTAAGTTTATGTATATATATTTATACATGTACATAGACCTCGATATAGGACCTACCATGTGCGTTAACCATGTACAAGGTCTCCTGTTGGAATGCTGGAAGTGGAATAATGTGGAATGTCGGCATGTTGAGGAGTGGCACTTGACTTGGATGACGACAGACATGTGTAAATCGGCGGAGACTTGAATTTTCGGAGATAGTAGAAAACGACGTTGAGTTACTTCTCCATTCCTTGGATTAAGGCCACTGTGCTCAGACCCGGCCTTGACCGATGGAGGCCAAAATGCAGGTTCTATGGCTGGGCAATGCATTCTGATCGTTAGCCTATTTAACACAGCGATACGCGTTCGTAATGGTATGCTATGCTAGGTATGGTATGCCAGGCATGGTATGCCATGCACTTTAATAATATCTACTGCCAGTTTGGTTTGCTGTGGCATGGTATTTTAAAATAAGATACGGCATCGGGTGGTGTATAGCTTCATTAGCTTGCTGATATGGTATGTCATGATTTGTTCTTTATGGCATGTATACGGCATGGTATGGTAAGATAAACATGATATAGGTAGCATGTTTCTTTTGTGTTGACCTGTGGTTGGAAATTACATAAATTTCATTATATCTTTGGCCTACGTTGTATGGCATAATGATGTTGTATTGTATTGTATTACGTGTTGGGTTTGTTATCCTAAGTCTGGTATTGTATCGTTGGGTTAATTTTATTCTATCCAGTGTGAGAATTGTAGAAAAAGAGGGAAGTGTTAGACTTTGATGAGTTTCATCCATGTGGAGTTGAATATTTAATCCGTATTTTGCAAACTGAGAAAATTCAAAAATGCAACAGAAAGCTTAAATTCCGTAAAGTGATGACATCACCAAATTTATTAGTATACATTTCACATGACAAATCTCACAATAAACCAGAATATTGCTTTATTAGTAACCCACAAAGTGAACTGTGAAAGAAAATGCTAACATATATGCACAATATAATCACACTACACAACTGGGGGTTGGAAACGACCCCTGGGGGTGTGCAATGAAGACTTAACTGGCGGTTCTGAGAAAGACTGGGGGTTGAACCCCCAAACCCCTCCCCAACAATTCTCACCCTGATTCTATCCCAAGAGAAGCATCTGCACGCTAGTTCAGCACATATTCCTTCTAATAATAATAATAATATTTATTCTTTAATTAAGCGCCTGCAAACGCACTGCGCTGTACATGTACATGTTATGCGATAAACCTTAACTACTAACAGAACAGACAGCCTGCAATACACGGCGCAAATTGCAGCCTACAAAGCATGTCCGCCTATGGGACTCGATCTCTGTACCTCTCGCACTCTACGCCAGATGTTATCCAATGCGCTATCGGGCCCCCCAAACTGGTCTTTTCTTCGCTGTTTCTTCCTTTCCCACTCCTACCTGCCACACGCCCTCTCCGTCTTTCCCTCTCCTTCTCTTCTTCCTCTCCTTCCCACTTTGTAGTTGAATCTAGAGTGTCATTACGTAGCATTGGAGAACAAGCAATAGCTCAACTATAGAAAATAGAGGCGTTTCATTACTCGCCTCTATAAACCGTAGTATGTCTGTCTCTTTGTTCGCCTGTTTGCCTGCGTGTCTGCTTGCCCTTGTCCATCCTAACAATGGCATAGTTTTTGTGCCATTCACCCTCTTATCAATGCTTAGGCCTAGTCCTTCAATCCTCAAGGTCTGAACTCTTACGTAACCTACCGTACTGTATCTGTGTCCAAAAACTGTGACGACCGTGACGTAACATCCGCTAGGCTGTCATTGGCCAGTTCGAGAAATAAAATCAACTGCCATTGGCCAGCGCTTGAAGCCCGACGCTCCGCCCCTCGGCAAAGGTCGATCTGATGTAATATGTCCGGTAAGTAGGACTGGGCCAGCCGAAAGGAGCCGTAGAAGAAAAACAATCGAAGCCGATAAATTAGACTTCACTTGTTTTACGGCCCCTATCGGCTGTGAGGTATCTGGGTTAGTTTATACACCCTCTGACGCAAACCAGACCAGAATCCGCGAGCCTGGGGTAAAAATCTACTTGTGTCAACGAAGCCGTTGTCAAGTTTTACGGCAGACTTTAATGCGAGTGACACACGCCGGGCGCTTTGTCAGCCCCTCTCCCGCACGCTTTTAAAATCATCTCTACTAAAAACAGACACTCTGGTGGATATCTCTGCTGTGCGGCACGGAGCGATGTAAAATGTAAATGTAAATGTACGCGCTTTTATATAGCGACCGTATGGCCTCGACCCTGCTCATTTATCGATGAACTGATCGGGCGAGATCCTTCACCACCGTTCCCATTTGAATAGGCGCCACGCCAGTTAAGGTCCACGTGTACGGACCGTGCCAGCCCGAGATTTTTAATCTCTGAAATAAGCCAACTACGGAAGGCGAACAGCAATCTGCATGCTCTCTTACACAGAGGAGTATGAGACGCTGACTGGGCCAGCGATCGTGTATAGATCCGGGAGCGAGCTGAGTCTTTGAGCTAACTATTGTAAAATTTGAGTCAGTCTTCTGCGTGGACTCCATGTAACAGACCCTGTGTACAAGTTGCTCCGGCACACTTGTCGCGCGTCGCATATACACGTCTGCTGGCCCAGATGCTATATTGGTTTGAGCGCCCTTCCAGATGTCGCAGGGCGTGAGGGTTCCCATTTGCGTATCTAAGACCTAAGATTTAAATCTCGCGCTATAGAACGGTCCGTAAACGAAACTGACGGTGATCTTGTTTGACAGGTGGGGGGAGGGGGGAGACACCGGACACTTTAGAACTGATCTGGTAAAAAGAGGTGAAAAAGTTTCTTAACCTTTTTGGTGTTTCTTCCAAAATTTGGGGGACAACTGCATACTGTGTCCTCCCACCGCCCATGGTATACAGGGGCGTCTATCCCCCCTAAGTCATTGGAGCAACGTTCTTTTCCCCTCTTCTTCCCCCTTCCCGTTCCTTCCCCCTAAAATGGTGGCACACACACTGACAGATCTTCCCCTATTTTTTGGATGGAGCATTTGCTCCAAGGTTTCTATGGTGTAGACGCCCCTGATGGTATACAAACGGAGACCATAAATAGTGTAGAATCCATTCAAACAGGCGGCAGTGGTGAAGGATTTCACTCGATCAATTCATTGTAAAAATAAGTTGCAGACGCTTAATTTGGCTGGGCTCAAGGTTGAGGAAAAGGGAATTGCAGTAATCGAGCTTTGAGTGGACAACTGAGGTAGCAATGGAGGAGGGAGCATAGAGCATGGGCCGAATACGGCGGATGTCACGAATGTGTGCAGGAGCACCAGAGGTTGCAGCTGTGGCTAGAGAGAAGGAGATGAGGATCAAAAGTAGGGCATAATACCTTGCAAGATTGCGGACAGAGGAGGCGGAGGTGAAGGTGAGAGATGAAGAGTTAATCGAAGGGTGTATAGAAGGGTCAGGAATCTTCTTGATTTGCTCAAGGGAGGCCTATGATGATTAATGCTGTTTTGGAAGGGTTAAGGCAAAGGAGGTTGGATGACATCCATTGAGAGACTAGGTTTCCCACAGTGAGTAATTGTGCATTGGAGGTGGAGAAAAAGCATTTGTATGCGAGGATATAGATAGTTGGGTGTCGTCCGCTTAGACAGAGGCTCGTTTACAGAAAAAGGGGCCCTAGGCGAAAAATTTTTGGGGAGCCCTTCTGAACAAAAGTGAATTATTACCCCAAATGGATTATAAGCCCAAATGAACAAAACAATATACTTTTATGTGAATGCCAAACTATAAAAACACAGAAAATAGGTTATATTTAAAATAATTCAAAAGTCAAAAATGTTATTTTTATAATTGAAAACAAATCTTTTCATTCGTTTGGGGGCCGTTTGGGGCCCCCAATCGATTTGCCCGAGATTTGGGGGCCTAGGCGCGCGCCTAGTGCGCCTGTGCGTAAACGCGCCTTCGCATAGAGGTGGTGGTCAACAGAGTGTGCTAGTTTCTTAGCCCAGTTCCATAATGTCACTCTATAGGATGGCTTAATAGATAGCTCTGGCTTAGTGGTGTGGTATACAGGATGAAGTGAATTTACTGGACCCAGAACGGAGCCTTGAGAGACACCACAAGAGTGGAAGGGGTTGCGAGCAGTTGCTGGAGGCTTTAACATATCACTTGCGTCCAAATAAAAACAGCGCCAGATTATGAGGTTTTAGCACTAATACAACTATCAATGAGAACATATATTTGTGTTAATGCAACTTAGAGTAGTTTGGTCTGGACAAAAGTAATAAAATCATTCGCCAGGTGGCGGTGTGTTTTATGTGATTCCGATTCTAATATCTAGATTCTAGACTAACGATCTCGTCATTTTGAGGGCGCACATGTCACATCGGACATTATCATATCAAGACTAGCTGTAACCCGCGAAAAATCACGGTATGTAAATTTTGTTTTGAAACTTTAATGTGTTTGAGAGTAAAATTGTGCATGGCTGTTTTAACAACTTCCCGTGGTGAGAGAGAGAGAGAGAGAGAGAGAGAGAGAGAGAGAGAGAGAGAGAGAGAGAGAGAGAGAGAGAGAGAGAGAGAGAGAGAGAGAGAGAGAGAGAGAGAGAGAGAGAGAGAGAGAGAGACAGAGAGAGACAGACAGACAGACAGACAGACAGACAGACACACAGACACACAGACACACAGACACACAGACACACAGACACAGACACACAGACACAGACAGACAGACAGACAGACAGAGAGAGAGAGAGAGAGAGAGAGAGAGAGAGAGAGAGAGAGAGAGAGAGAGAGAGAGAGAGAGAGAGAGAGAGAGAGAGAGAGAGAGAGAGAGAGAGAGAGAGAGAGAGAGAGAGAGAGAGAGAGAGAGAGAGAGAGAGAGAGAGAGAGAAACACTAGAAGATTCTTCAGCATTACATGCATTCCAGCAAGTTTCATCCAACAAGATGTTGATACTTGGCCAAACGATGAGAACTACAAGTTAGCCAAGGCCACTGCCACCTCAAAGTTACGTGACGCGACATTCGAAATTATATTGTTTGATCTGGACAAAATTAATAAATCATTCACTAGGTGGCGGTCAGCTTTATCTTTCCGATTCTAATCTTTCGACCCATCTCACAATCTTCGCCATTTTGAGGGTGTACTGGTCATGGGAAGAATTGTTATCACAGCTTGATAATGGGCAGTTAAGGTCCATGGGGTGAAAGGTTTTACAGTCTTCAAATCAAATTAAATCAATTCATTGAATCGAATGCAAACAGATAGTATTTCAATCGACTAGCTATTTAGATAACATCATGTATAATACGAGTAAAGAATATAATGATATACAAATTATAAGATAGATTGTTTTTATTTTTAGGATTGATTATAGCGATCTGTACTTAGAAGTCACTAGGATTGCTAAAAACGTTGAGACACATTAAACATGATTCCCGAGGAGAAGAAGCTGTGATAGCTTATCGAGTCATCTCCGGTCATTACTATTCCCACGTAAAAAGCGACCAACTGGGAGTGACACACATATAAAATCTATTTTTATTGATGGTTACCACTCACTGAAGCCTAGACAACAAAAATTTCCTTCATGTCCTTGTGTGAAGCGGATTGTGGGTAATTCAACTTATTTTATGGGAGATGGTTCTTACTTGACAACTAATCTTGTTCCTCACAAAAGCAATGCCTAGGGCCTATCCTATTCTAGGCTGTGTGGTGTTAAAGTTGGTAATTTTAGGACTGATGTTATGTGACATTGGAAACATAGAGGCAGATTTTATTTATTAATTGCTCATTCCTTTGTGGTGCCGTTTTTAGAAAGTCGAAAGTGGGTGGACTGGGTGCAGTTGAAGGGCCTTCGACCAGAACCACGTTCATTCCATGCTGTTCGTGTCAAGGTCAAGCGTTCGCTTGCGGAGCGACGTGACCCGGTCGCGGATGTAAATCTCCAGATAGGGCTTCTGCAACAAGACAGCACGACGGACTCACTTTCAATTTATAATTAAATTTCTATAATTAGTAATTTATGTGCCTTGCTCTATACATATATATATAAATGTGTGTGTGTGTGTGTGTGTGTGTGTGTGTGTGTGTGTGTGTGTGTGTGTGTGTTTATGGGGCGTCCATTTGGACCTGTAGAATTTAATAATATATAATCTTTGAAAAGAATACCAATAACGCTGCTGATGATTCTATGGCGACGTTGATAAGAATGACGGTGACAATAATGATGATGATGATGATCATGATGATGATCATGACGACGACGAGAATGATGATGTAATTGATGTTTAACATCGAAGAGACCAGCGCAACTAGAGTAGGCCCCTACTAGTGTACTTTCTGCTGCGCGCTTACGTGCAAGATTTCATTTTGTTTAGGCACGTTACAAAAGTCAGATTATTATTATAACTATTATTATTATTATTATTATTATTATTATTATTATTATTATTATTATTATTATTATTATTATTATTATTATTATTATTATTATTATTATTATTATTATTATTATTATTATTATTATTATTATTATGAAGGTGATAAAAATAATAGTAATTATAACAAAATTATTACTATTATTATTTATTTTATTGTCTCCGAGCATTTTGTAAGAACCTGAGGCATCATAGCTACTCTGGGCAAAAACAATCATACAGGCCTAAATAATATAGGCCTATTGTTTATATATTCTGGATGTTTTTAACTACATAGATGGATCATATAGCCTAAAACGGGTCAAAAATCAGAAAAGGTAGCTTAATTTATGAAACAATATTAATTCAATTTTTTTTCATTTTTAATGATGATAGCGTTAATTACGACACTGGTGACTGTGATGATGACGACAATAGTGATGGTGATGATGATACTGGTGGTGTTTCAACAGTTCCAAACGTGCGCCAGAGGATACGTCTACACAAGATAACCTACTGAAGAGAATTTGCCGGCGTTATTTAGAAGGTGCTGTGATAGGACAGGTCCCCGGACTGGACAGGTCCCGCACCAGGACAGTTCCCCTGCCAGGGCAGGTCTCCTGCCAGGATAGGTCCCCTGCCAGGACAGGTCTCTGGACTGGACAGGTCCTCCGCAGGACAGGTCCCCTGCCAGGACAGTTCCTCTGCCAGGACAGGTCTCCTGCCAGGACAGGTCCTCTGACAGGACAGGTCCTCTTGGAGCATATTAAAGGCCTTCCTTGTCCAATGCATGGAATTCGATGATACAGCAGAGCAGATAGTCAGAGTGTTAAGAGTTTTCAGAGAAACTTTATAGTGATTTCGTCGAAGTATGAAGAATTTATAGATTCTTTAATAGATTTTGGGAAACTTTGAGTAGAGTTGAAGCGATAGAAATTTAAGGTAGATCGTCGTTGTTCAACTATTGAGTTGACTTTGGGATTCAGTTTGAAAGCGCTCAGGTACTAAGTTGATACGTTTGAAGAATAAGTTTGTGTGCATTGACTGTGCGTTTTGAGTGATCTGATAAGTTTGTACAAATATACGACGAAAAAGAATCGTGAAAGAAGGCGGAAAGTCTTGTTTTCGTCTTTCGACCTACAATAGTTGAGGTGTCAAGGTGTCGATCTACTGTCAAGCCCTCCTAATACCACGAAGACCGGACTCCGAGCCTCAGAACAGTTGTACAGTTCCTGTCTGCAATTTCCTGCTCCTTTAAAGCTCGACATCCTGATACTATTGGACTGCGGAGGTTTAATTTGCGACACTACACTTCTACTGAAATCGCTATAGAAGTAGTCTGAAACGTCACAATCTCGTTAAACTCTCAAACTCGTTAATTAATTATTAATTATTACTTTCTATCTACGTGCAAAAAACTCGTATATGTGAGCATATTATATAGGCCTAGGCTATGTAGGCATAGCATAAACGAAGACGTTTCAGAACCGATACCAGAATTTTTGTTACCAAACTGATTGTTTAGGCCTACTTACGTTTCTGCAACGTTACCGAAATGGTTTTGAATTGGACATAATTAAATTAATCATCTAAAAGTTGCGTTCGTTAGGTGTTACCGTGTGTTCACTTGGTACAAAACGCCGTCGATCAACGTGCTGTTACGTGCAAACCAGTCGACCATGGCATGAACTAAAATTTCTATACGCAAACGTCTTATTAAAGTTAGAAAACTTTCACAACTTAACAGTATATTTTCGCAACGTTATTAAAAGTTGACCATGTAACGATAACCATTATTCAACGTTCCTAACTAAAATCAAACGTTAAAAAACGTTTGCATGCTGCTTGGTTAAGAAAATGCGCTATAAGTGAGTATTAAGATTATTGTGCATGCACTCACACGCCCATAATCTGACTGGTTTTGTGGATTGACGATGGCAAGCGGTTCGCCCCTTCCATCGGACGCCTGAATGACGAATCCAGCGGACGCATTCGTCTGTGATACCGAACCCTCGACGTAGCTCTTCATGTTGAAAGTGAACCACTGGCCTCTGCCCTGCAACTGGTCCAGGGTGACTCTTCTTTTGTGAACAAGCACCCGCTCCTGCGAGGGAAGGGGCCGGACGCGGTAGACGAGGATCCAGATGGTGATGAGGCTCGTGTGTTCCACAGGCCGGCGGATGAATATGCCCATCGTGGCGTTGACGACCTGTTGATGTGCGAGGTCGGCCGTGAAGTTGAAGGTGAAGATGTTCGTGTTTCCAGCGAAAACTGGCGACGCTGGATAAAATCAGACGACATTCATTATCAGTTCAATTCACGAGTTTAAAGATTGACTGAACGGTTTGTTGATTGAATGATCGTCTGGCTGGTTCGTTTGTTGACTTATTAATCACGTTCATCACCGAAGACACTGTTACACTGCCTTATCCGGAAGCGCCTTGACTACTCTAAGGTCTCCCTGAATGCACACTGCTTCCTCTAACCAGAACACTGTTTCAGAGCCCGGACAATACAATATTGTCCTCCTTCCAAAGTTCAGAAGTGCACACGACCATACGACAGAACATCGATGGCGCTGAGCAATTGGAAGCGAAAGACTTGCTCAAGGTCCTTATACAGCAACTGCCTCGTGCAAGGCTTGAGCCCGTACTCTTCGCGCTCTAACTAATCGACCACAATGTCATATATGATACAACAACCGTAAACGTTCTGACTTCGAAGTTATCTCCAAGTTAATTCTTTGGTCCTCAGTCTCAAACTGGGATTCATCCTCGTATATATAATCATTGTGGTTGGTTGGCAGGTGGTTGAGCAGTTAATCGTAATGATAACCTGCCAGTGAAGCTTATAAGGAACATAAGCATGTCACACTCATAGCCGAGATCAAGTTGCTGACCCTTTTGAGGCTTTTGAAAGTGTCTGCTGGCATCATCTGGACAAACTTTCTTTAGCCAGCTTTACTCAAACTCCACCTCAGATTTAAATGACCCTTCCAACTACACTCGTGATTTAAAAGGCATTCCGAAATACACTTTTGTATATGGTTTCTGTCTGTGCAATGTATATTCCCTTGCATTCCCATGCATACCTGCATACCTGTATTCACCTATGTAATTCACGTATATAATACCTATAGAGCATAGAGTAGCCTATTGTTCTATAACTACCTACATTCCTACAAAATGATTAAATATTCCTATGTAATACCTATTTATAACTACATAATTATGCAGCTGTGTATTTGTAACACCACTATGTATACCGAAGTAATTACGCGATCTGTTTCGTACCTGTCTGCAGTTACCAATACCTAATTTATTCCTACATAATACCAATATTTAGATACCTATGTAGTGGCAGTGCCATTATGCAAATATATTTAATACCAGCCAACAACTGCAGGTATACGCACGCCCATGTAATATTTAACTACACAACACCCATATAGACACCAGTGCAATAATACCTCAATCTATCCATTTTAATACCAGTCTTGTTGTCAAGACCTTAAACCTCAAGACCAAGACCAAGACTTTGAACATCAAGACCAAGACCAAGACTTTGAACCTCGAGACCAAGACCAAGACTTTTAACCTCGAGACCAAGACTTAGACCAAGACTTTGAACCTCGAGACCAAGACCGAGACCTAGACCCAAGGCCAAGACTTCTTTTCCTTACAAACAAAACTGTCATGTCGGACTACTCGCTATTTTTATGAAAACGTGAGTCTTTTATTTAATTCAAACAAATTAACTTTCATTGCACACTGCAGAGAATTCCCAATTCATATTTACAAAAGTCCTTCATTCAAAATGTTATTCCAAATGCCTTTTTTTATTTTATAAACACCAATTCGCTCAGAATTTTCTGACCAAGAAATGCCTTGTGGGGCCTCATAAAAATTTCGCCATGTGAAAAAATACTTTCCATAGGTGCTGAAATCGCTGGCACTGGATTTAAATGTACAAATCGTAAGCCTTTTTTAAAATCCTCCCATGTTTTGTCAGACCGTCTGGCGCAGAAAAAAGTCTCGACAGCGCTTTCAGATACAGCATAAATGTATTGCTGCTGCCAATGGGTTTCCTGACCAACAAGACTTGTATCCGTCCGTAGGTATTTGTCATAAGCTATGATGCAAACATCCTTGACAAATTTTTAAATTCTTGAGTTTTGTTAAATGACCTCATATTGACAGCCGGTCTTGGTCTTGGTCTTGCGAGACAAAGACCTTGAACCTCAAGACCAAGACCAAGACCAAGAGAAAAGACTTTTGGTCTCAAGACCAAGACCAAGACCAAGACTTTTCAAAACGAACTCGAGTGCACTCCTGACCAAGACCTTGGTCACGAGGACAAGTCTGTTTAATACCTGTCTAAACAACTCTACCTACTTATATGTACTAAAGTAATGTTAATATATACGTTTAAATAATAGCAATACAGATTATAAGACATATATATATATATATATATATATATATATATATATATATATATATATATATATATATATATATATATATAAGTATATAAGTTTCGCTGGTTTCGAATTAGTTTCGGTTAGTTTCGAATTAGTTTCGGCTAATTTCGAATTAGTTTCGGCCGGTTTCGAATTAGTTTCGGCTAGTTTCGAATAGTTTCGGCCAGTTTCGAATTAGTTTCGAGTAGTTTCGAATTAGCTTCGGCCACTGTCGAATTAGTTTCGGCTAGTTTCGAATTAGTTTCGGCTAGTTTCGAATTAGTCTCGGCTAGTTTCGATTTAGTTTCGGCTAGTTTCGAGCTAGTTTCGAGTAGTTTCGAATTAGGTTCGGCTTGCTTCGAAATAGATTCGGCTAGTTTCGAATTAGTTTCGGCTAGTTTCGAATTAGTTTCGGCTAGTTTCGAATTAGTTTCTTCTAGTTTCAAATTAGTTTCGGCTAGTTTAGATTTAGTTTCGGCTAGTTTCGAATTAGTTTCGGCTAGTTTCGAATTAGTTTTGGCTAGTTTCGAATTAGTTTCTTCTAGTTTCGAATTAGTTTCGGCTAGTTTCGAATTAGTTTCGGCTAATTTCGAATTAGTTTCGGCTAGTTTCGAATTAGTTTTGGCTAGTTTCGAATTAGTTTTGGCTAGCTTTGAATTAGCTTCGGCAAGTTTCGAATTTGTTTCAAATTAGTTTCCGCTAGTTTCGAATTAGTTTCGGCTAATTTTAATTTAACTTTGGCTAGTTTCGAAATAGTTTTGGCTATTTTCGAATTAGTTTCGGCTAGTTTCGAATTTCAACCCTACTCTCCCCATGCAGTCTTGTAGGACGATATATTCCGCGTGTCACATCAAACGCTCCTCCAGTTTGAAGTAACCATCGAGAAATCCTATCTTTCAACAGTCAACAACTGTTGTGGCTTTCATACCCCGAGGCCGAGAGTATTCATGATTGTCTTGGCACTTTGGCAGTCGCTTAACTTGCTGACCCATCCCTAAGGTCAGGGCGGCCGTTGGCCGGCTTTGAGTTGGTGCCATTAGGCACACTGTGTATTTGTATAGTGCGTTGAGTGCATCGGCATAAGCTTTGGAGTCTGCTTGACAGAGGCGCTCATCTTTTACCTAATCACTTTTAAAATTTAGGCGCAAATGATTTGTTTATTGTATTAATGACCAAAAGTTGTGTGAGCCTGCGCCTGCCTCGGCGCCACAGAGCCAAAACTTGTGTGAGCATAGGCGCCTTTGGCGCTATAGGTGCCCGGGCCCCTGAATATCACATGTGTATACCTCCGTTAAGTGGATAGTATACCTGTTTGAGCGAAGACGATGACTCTGATCGTCGTGGCGTATGAGTCATCGACCTCATCATGACACCTCACGACCTCGTCTCGACGGGCGAATCGTTCTGGAACGTTTAGGTAGCGTTCCATGATCTTCCGCAACTGCGAAATGTCCTGCAAGCGACTTCCACTTTCGGTTCCTTGGTCCCCGGCAGCCCCTGAGGAGCCAGAGGACCCTCCACGCCGGTTACTGCGCGTGCCGGATTGTTGGCCACTGGCTCCAGATGAAAAGACGAGGACGATGACGACTACGGCCAGGATAGAGATGAAGAGGTCGTGCGGTAGAAATCGTCGCGGTGGCATAGCGGGCGAGTGCGAACCTAGCGACGATAGTGTGTACAGTTCGATTTATGCTGCACAGGCCCTAGATATGGTCAGTAAGAAGTACGTTCGGTTCCTATAGTTAGTATAGTATAACGTCGTAGTTGAATCACCCAATCCGAGTTTAACACTGCGCCAAAGTGTCGAGCCTGTGCTAGATCAGGCGCTTAAAGGTTCCAAGTTCCACGATGCTGCCACAGCCTGTCGTAGGTACTGCGGCTGGAGCCGATGCACGTCCGTGCGTCTCTTTCTTTCGTTCGTTCCATCCCTCATTCGTACGCTCAGCTGAAACAAGGTTTTCGTTAAGGCCTTTGAGAGGGTTTAACGACAGCGTGTGACATCGTAAGTCTTTGCCGTCTTCATAAAATGCGATATAATAATTCGATTACCTTTTTTTAGGAATTCGTCTCCGAAAATGTGATATATATTATTCTTATATTGCTGGCCTCTGGGGGGGGTCGGTGAAACATAGATCCTGGGGTGGGAGCAGTGGCGGATCCAGAGGGGACGATCGCCCCTCTAAGAGTCCCAAAAAAATTTTTTTTTTAATTTTAAAATTTGATATACTATACTGTGCTACAGGATAAATGTCATATGTGATCATTATTACGCATGGCCAGCGCCGGACTGCAGTTTGAATATTACTTCTACACGCCCTTGCTTTAATCATGCTCCAAACTTGATAAGTAATTTTAATTTTTATTCCTTTGACCCTGGACGTCCATGAAATCGCCCCCCGTAAAGTAAAAGTCTAGATCCGCCCCTGGGTGGGAGACGGGGAATTCCCCCAAATGGTGTCTAGATTAAAATATTGCTGGCCTCTGGGGGAAACATAAATCCTGGGGGGGGGAATCCCTAAAGGTGTCTAGATTAAACACTGACCGCGGAGTGATACCGCAGCGCAAATTATAGGCCTATATAAATGAGTCGCTAGGGTTTCTGTTACGCGTCTTATCTGTGGCTGCGGATTGCCTGTAGGTACGGTCAGGTGCAAGGTGAGGCTGGATAGCTTATAAGGAAATTGCAGCACTTTGGAGTCTAGACTTCTAGACCAATGTGGCGACCAGTGGAATGTAGTATAATGTAAATCTCAGAAATTGTTCGGGGAAACACAAAGAGACCAATTTTTGCCAGCGCTATATCAAATCAGGTTCGGAGAGGTTGGAGGGTTGGTCAGTTTCAGTGCCAGGTCAGAATCCAAGGGATCAGGCAGAGTTGGTTTTTAAGGTAGAAAGGGATTGTGATGGCATTCATCGTCGTAGGAAGGTTTACTTTTATACGTGTTTTACTGCATACGTTATTTTCATAAATTTTGGCTTGCATTCATCCTAAGCTGAGTCGTCACACTTGTTTGGCCCTAGCTGAAAAGTTTAAGAAATCGTTTAGTGGCCCTTGGCCAAGAAAGATTGCGCACCATTGTATTAGTCCATCGATCGTTACTTTCCCAGTACCGGTACTCGGAAATTTGTTTATGAAACTGGAACGTATATGTTCATAGGCGTAGACTCTAGGGCGCAGCCGCTCAGCGTAGGCCTATGTGAATATGCTGCTTCTCGCGGCTCACCCTTTGTTTGGACGCTGATCAGCACAAATAAAATTTTAAAAAGCCCCCAAGAAATTTAGAATCTGTATAGGCCCCCATGCAGCGGATTGTGAGGTTAGAAACGAAAAAAAGTTGAAACAAAAATCATGTCACTACGCAGGCGGGTATCGAACCCGGTCCGTACACATCTGGTGAGTGACACGGTGGCAACCAGCCACGCGGCACTAGGCCAATAGGTATGGTTTTAAGCGGTATTTATGCTACAGCAGTTGATAACGTCTTTGTGACGTTATAATGCTGTCGAGCTGGAGGATTCGGAAGGCGGGACTGTATAGTTTGAAAGATTTCAAACAAGAAATTCAATCGTCTGCATTTTATAACTATTTAATTGCTTCTTAAATTTTGATTTTGATGAACGTATCGAGCTATATTGCGCTCTGTGCCAAGCGTGAAAAAATCAACCCCCCAAAAGTCCTAAATATGGCGCCCCTAAAAATCAACGTAATCAATATATCAACCAAATTTGTGGTCTCGAATATAATATTTTTTACAAATATGTTCAAATGACAAATAATGTAGAAGGAAATATGGGATCTGAAATAGCGCAATGAACAGTGGATAACATCTAATCTAACTATTTCTCTAGCGCCATTATTTAATCGACGATCGTTGGAGAGCCCGATCGAAATCCTATGGGTAGCCTAACATTAAACTATTGCATAGATGATTTTAGGCAGTGCCGGATTTAGATTTGGTGAGGTCCTAAGCCAGTGGTTTTCAACCTTTTTGTAGTGACGGAACCTTTCACAAACTACTCGCTTGCTCACGGAACCCAGCGCGTTTCACCATCCAACATTGCTAGAAATAAATATTAGGCCTACTGTAGCTTGTAATGTTAACTTGTAAAATTTGCAAATCGCTGTGTAGCTATAGCTATTCCGCCTCTCTGGAATAAACTCCAGCCAGAATTACGACAATTAGGTCTATGTGAACCACCGTGTATACGAGATCACCAAAACCTCCCTTCTTCCATCTCTCCACAGGTCTGTTACTGAAAATTAAAATACGGTACCGCTCTTTCAGAAATTGTATCCCGATTCCTCTTCCCCGTCGCTCCAAATCTAACACCATCCACCTTTGCTGTCTACCTACCTGACCCCCCCTCGATCTGGATCTTGACCTGGAACCGATTGTCATCCTGCCTGCCTATCGATTTTTTGACTGAGCGTAGGCCTATGTGAATAAGCTGCTTCTCGCGACTCACCCTTTGTTTGGACGCTGATCAATAGGGTAGTCTAGTTGTACTTCACTGGAGTGCGGGACGTCCGTACAATACCTGTAGCCTATTTGATAAAATACGACTGTATTTGATACAATACAATTGAATGGATAGGCTATAATACAACTGTATTTGATACTGCCCTGAGCCCTCATTCTGAAACGTCCTTCCAGCTGAGCAGAGGCTCAAACCCGTCCTGCCTGCCTTACAGGCTAAGCGTTCCATCCATTCGGCTACCACGTTCATAAAGAAGCTAAATGCCAAATGCGGACAAGACGAGTTTCTCCAAAGTATATGGGCTATTTTGCAGACATCCTGCAAGGACGACACCTCAGTTGTCAGCAATCATAGGCGCCGACTTTTGCTTTGTCTGTGGGTGCCTGGGTCCTCACTCCCCTTGCCGCTTCCCACTCTCCTTAGGTAGGTGAGTTTCAGCGGATTTTCGGATAAAGAAAATTGTTTTCTTGTCAAAGGTTACGAGGTTAGAAAAGTATTGGAAATCGGTGACGACGTTCCAGTGTTAATTATTAGGCTATTTATTTATTATTTCAAATAAAAAATATGACCAGTCCGCAGGCGCCACAGATCTGTGCCACCGCTATATATTCTTCTTGGAAAGAACTGAAAGAACTAATTAGGCCTATTCTCCGCCTTATGGTTTTCATCTTAGTCATAACGGGATGTGAAGATGTAGGCAGGGGCGTTTATCCCCCCTAAGTCGTTGGAGCAACGTCCCTTTTCCCCCTCTTCTTCCCCCTCCCAGGGACGTCATTTGGGGGGCAAGGGGGCATTTTCCCCCCTGATTTTTGAAAAAAAATGAAAAAGCTGGAACAAGAAAAGGAGGAAGAAGAAGGAGTAAAAAAGAAAAAAATGATACTCAAATTCATGGAATTATTATATACTATTAACAGAACTAGAGTCTGCAAAGGCTTTTTTATAAGACCACACCTCTTTGACAGTGGTGGAGGGGCACATTATGGATTTTCCCCCCGAAAATTTGGAAGAAACACCCAAAAACTGTGAAATTTCTTCGCGCGGAGCGCGAGAATTTTTTTTACCACTTTTTTGACGTCTTTGCCCCCCTGAAAAAAGCTGAAATGACGTCCCTGCCCCCTCCCCGTTCCTTCCCCCCCTAAAATGGTGGCACACACTGACAAATCTTTCCCCCCCTATTTCTTGGATGGAGCATTTGCTCCAAGGTTTCTATGGTGTAGACGCCCCTGGATGTAGGTCAACACGCAAGCTTCTGTATCCTTCATCAGTTACAAGTCCGTATATGGACCCACACTCATATATATATATATATATTGTCGGCATTGATATGACTCCTCACCCCTCAGTCTCCTCACAATCTCAGAATCAATAGGCCTAACTGTCCTTGGTCAAACATGGAGGAGCCGGCTAGCTGAAGAAAGCTCCCTCCGTTACACAACAGAAGCATTTGAGAAGTCGCTGATTATGACTTATACACGTCGTGTTACTAGTTTGCTGATAGGAAAAATGGATAAATTTGTTCTTAAACGAAAACGAGTAGATGACATTATAGACGATAAAATTGCCATCTTGGAGGTAGGCCTAAGCTTACCAGCGTTTCATAATCAGTTACTGGCAGTGGCAGGGCAATATGTCCAAATTGGTCTCCATGCGAGAAGCTAAATTGGAGAATAAACTGGTATCCCCACTTTTTAGATTAAAGTAACTCGATCCTCTGGTAAGAGGCCATAGGCGCCGACTTTGCTTTTGTCTCTGGGTGCCAGTCAGGGGCGGATCCAGAAACTTTTTTAGGAAATCATCTCCGAAATATCTGATGACCATTTTTTAGTCATCCGGAAAAATTCATTATACATTATTTCGTCATTTTTCAACGTCTACTATATAAAAAAAATTTAAATGGGGATGGTCTCCTAAACTTTGACAACTTTTTAGGAATTCATCCCCCGAAAAAATGTGACGACCCTTTTTAGAAATACCCCAAGAAATTGAATTTAAGGTGAATTCTTCTGGGTGCCAGGCCCCCACTAAACCTTTTCTCTGGGTGCATTGGCCCCCAAGGCCCCCAAGAAGTCGGCGCCTATGGAAGAGGCAGGTTTCGAGGTTGAAGCGAAAGACGGTCGATCTGCAATTCCCTGTATACAATATTTCCAGCCCAAGTATCGCCGCGATAAATTTGAAGTGAAATTTCTGCTCCATATTGGTTAAACAGCTGAGCCGTGACCAGCCGGGGCACGTGCCCCCAATAATTGAGATGGACTGTACACCCAATGCAACAAGTCGAATGAGTAACCAAATGCCCTCCAAATATTTTTTGACAAGTTTACTTACGCCAGTGTTGATAGTGTTTGAAACCAATAATATTGAACGGTCCACTTCGTCGAATTACGACTGCGTATATAGGCCTATAGGGCATAATTATAACACCCTGCTTGGGCAATTGTTCATTTGCCTTAATAAAAATTGCATCTACAATTTTATCTCACGAAAACAGGATAGGCCTATGCCTACTTTAACATTCGTCTTACTGCCCGGACTACATTAATTACACGCGAACAACATCTTGACATATTTTGTCGCGTGAACGGTGAAATGCGACCGTTACAACGAAAGCTGGCGGAGTCGAAACCATCATTTAATAAGTCTTTATTAAGCCAATGAAATTTCGGTCGACGTCAATAGCCTTTGTTGTCATAAAATGTTGTTAAACTCTGAATCGTCGAACCCATCACTGCCAGTGGCGTCTACCAATGGTGGAGTGTGGAGAACGATCTCCATCGAACTTCAAAAGTGGGGGGTTTGACATATTTTGACTGAAAGTGGGAGGGTTGCATTTTTTCATGATAGATCTTTTGTCCCGTGTGATAATATAGCCAAATCCAACAAAGCAAAAATATTTAAAATCCGAAAAGGTCCCCAAAATTTTTTTCGCACTGCGCGCGATAATTGTATTTGACTCTCTTTGGGCACTGTCAGTCTAGACGTAAACTCAGCACCTATTAGGGTCTAAAGTAGAAAACATTCAGCTAAGTCATCCATTAATTACTTAATCTGTAGGCCTAACTAGGCTATCTCAGAATGACTGATTAATTCGTTTGTTTTACGACGCCGTCATATCAAAGATGATTGGCGTCTCTCCCACTGATGAATCTCAGAAAACACCAAAATGTGTTTTTCAGGGGGTAAATTTGGGGGGGTTGATTCTCCATTTACTTTGGGGGGGGGGGGGGTTAGACGCCACTGATCACTGCCCGAACCATGCATGAATCATATTAAACACCTCGGCGCTGTATTGAAGCGGGTTCCAGAAATGTCTAAATGCGACATCTAGTGTTGTGCGTACCTGCTTCCGTGCATTGTATTAGTTTTCGGTAAGCACGCCAAATTTGTGTAAAAGTTGTTTTAAAGAGTACTTTATGGTTGTGAATAATTGAATTACAGTGATTTTAAAAACGCTTAAGCATGGAACAATTTCAAGCCCATAAACTTTGATATACGAAGTGTTACGGAAGTTTACGGAAATTCACGCGCGAAACGGAAAAGAACCCTTAAAAAGAAACTCGTATTTATGCGAAATAAAATCGTGCCTTTTGTACGTACAATTCCTTCTAAGTGAAATTTTTATTACAGAAATGGGTAACGAGGGCAGTCATTCGACTGTGGAGGGTGGTCAGAGCGAAGGAAGACTGGACAACGATTTGAGGGTCCGTTGGCGTAGGATAGATCGTCCCGAAGGTCCACTTAATGGACGGGATTGTCACTGTGCCGCAGCTGCCTCCAATGGCCTATTGTACGTTTTCGGTGGTGTCGTTGAAACACCCAACGGAGGTCACGCGGAATCCAACGATCTGCTGGTCTTCAATCCAGGTTTCACGTTTGTTTAAATGCATGATTTGATTGACTATAGTCAATTTTTGAAGGGTTTCGGAGAAAAATGTTTTAAATTTTATAATGCAACTCTGATAGCTTTTTTCTATGTGAGAGTGGGAAAATTGTTGTTAAAAGTCGTGGTGTAGAGTTCAAATACATTGACTTGCTCAAAGTGAGGTGATCTAAAGTATGCCCCTAAGACAGATATTTCGAATGTGAAGCTTGTGGTTTTATGAATTATCTGTAATATGCTAATACAATTTGTTATTACGCTAAACATTTAAATAATTTGACATTAAGCTATGCATTTGTTGTTTCGTCTCAATCTGTAAGATGTTAGACACTAACCATTCCTAACCTGACATTAACATGCAAGCATCAGGGCTTTACCCAGATGAACATGACAACGTTTATGCTACAATTTTCACATGGAAAATTGTTCAGTTCTATTTGATGGAGACTCCAGTCTCACAAAGACTAGATACTCACCTTTTCGTCTTCATTCAATTGCGTTAAATATATTTTAAAAGTTCCTATATAAATTTCTAAATTTTACAGTTCATTCAGTTGTGTTAAATATATTTAAAAGTTACTATATATAAATTTTCTATTACAGTTATGCATTTTGTTGGTTTACTTATGTTTTTGCTTGAAATGTTTATCAGAGACAGAATCCTGGAGTTTGGTGGAGGTGAAGGGAGAAGTACCACCGCCACGAACGAGTGCTTCTTTTGCAGCGGTTGGTGACAAGCTGTATCTCTTTGGAGGCTTAAGTCAGGCCGGAGGATGGATGAGCAGTGTTTTCATGTTTGATACAGGTTTGCAATAATCATCTCAACACATTTTGTAATTTTATTTTGTTATGGTAATTTACTGGTAGCGAAACTGCTCTTACCTTGCACCAAAGAGAGTCTTTTTTTCATGATCATTCATCGTGACATCGGTAATTCATTGTCTTGTTAAATTGATTATGGAATGTTTTGTTTGTTTCATAAGAACTTTATAGCCTTGTTTAATATATATTGAATTTAAGGTGCAGCTGTAAGAAAGTGCAATTTGTGAGAGGGTCCTTAACTTGCTGATTCATAATACCTGTAGAACTTAGTGTGCAATTTGTAAGAAATTGCGATTTGTGTTGGGATGTTCCTGTTAGTTAACATTTACCCACCCGGACCCGGATGACCTTTCAGCTCCAGGTCCAGATGTCTTCTGGGTGTTCAACACCCGGAATTTCCTGTTATCCGGGTCAGTAACCGGCTATGGCCTAATAAAGATACAATATAGCCTCTTAAAAGCACTGATCACATAGCATCTAGCTCCAAATGCAAATGCAGCACTTGTTCAATATGGATACACAACTGAGGTCTGTTGGAAGAGAGGGTCCAACGCAGGAAAACACATGAGGAGTTGAGTTGATATGAATGAGTATTCGGTAACAAGTGATGTACTGTGTTTACGAAGTTAGCTGTTAAATGTTAGTACATTTACTTCTTAGTTACAAGTACTTGGACTCAGTTGAACATGTCTGGTTCAGCACCAAGTCCACGAGATAAACTAACGACAGCAACAGTCAGCCGCAGGATATACGTTTTCGGAGGATTCGGTCCAAAATCCACATCCCAGGTAAACTTTTAAGCACTACTAAACCACGCCTTACCATATCCGTTGTACTAGATGCGTGTAAACGATGTGTTCAAAAGTACTGATGTTGAGCTGAAGGATCTTTTGGCTGGTGGACAGGCTCTACTGGATATTGTACAATGGAAATGTTTAAACAATTAACTGCAATCAAGGAACTGTACGTCCAATATAATCTGACTTGCTTAGCATTTTATCATAGTGCATGGGCTTCAATCAATGGATTAGTTTTTGTTAATCATTTTAATGTTCTCACAGCAGTTGCTCTGCCTTTTCCGATAATTTTAGATTGTCTTACTGTTCATTACCTTACCTTTTCTAGTGTTTATCTGATTGTAAGGAAAATGAAGATGATGCAGAAGTCGAAGAAGATGAAGATGAAGAGTCAGATGGAGGAAACAACGGCCTTGATGAAACTCAGGAAGCTGCTAAGTTCGGGTGGTTTGACGACTTGTTCGTGTTTGATACAGGTGAGCAAGAGTGTTACCTGTCCTGTCATCAATGATTTGCAATTAGCTAATGTTACTGCAAGCTGTGCACCATCTACCTCAGATAGCCATGTTGTGCGTTAGTCTCAAACACATCTGGCAGCATATCCCTTGGTCTGCATCACAAGGTAATAATAATAGTAATAATAATCTTCGTTTAATATCTTCAAACTGACAATTACGCAGTATGATTACAAATCAGTATGAACGATTGAACGGATGATCACAAGTTATTACAGGAGTCGAATTTAACTGTACACGGCAGCCTTGCAAGGCGCCCATCACGTCCTACATCTAATTTTCACAAACGCGCCAACTCGCGAATGATAGGCTGAGTGGACCTTGGGAGGGTTACGGGAAGCGATCCCGCTACCTACTGCACTTCACGCCAGTGATGTTACCAGTACTCTATGGACCCCCAATTAATAAGTAAGCATATCCTTTATTGAACCAACTAGCTAACCGCACTTTGGTGTACATGAAAGCCATGTGAGCACTTAATTACGGAATTTCATTAATGCTGTAACCTGGTTGACCCACTGGTTTGAGCTTCCACAGTTCAACATTGAAGCTTCGCTGTTGTCAGTCCATCTTTCTGGAATCTGTTGCTCCTAGTAACCTACGACATGAACTCCTTGGTCGTACTTTGTTGTCCATCAGCGCTTGAAAACCATTTCGTACAGGTCATTGTTTTGTTTTGACATTTGCAGAGCATCTATGAGGAGTTTGTCGTAAAGAGGCACTGTACAATGTGCTTTTGCAATTATGAATTAAAATTATTCCTTTGCTTAAAATTGTCTTATTTATTCATCAGTCTTGCTTTAGCCTTGCTCTGTCTGTTAATTTACGTTGTCATGCCATGGGTAAGGCAGGCAAAAGGTGGCAGTTACCTTGTGGTACCTAACAATCTTACCTTCCCTAAACCTGGTAAAGTTAATTTACTTTGACCTAACAAGAAGTATGAATGTAAAGCTTTGTAGTATAGATGTGAGTTCTTGTTTAGATTCTCTGTGTTGGTCGCAGCCAATGCACCTGAATAAGGGAGGACCGACGCCGAGAGCGGCCCACGCCATGTGCGCCACGTCGAACCATCTAGTCATCTTTGGAGGAAGAGACTCAATCGGAAGAAAGAACGACCTCTACATTTATGACACAGGTGAGTTAAACCTTGGTTTACCTGTTCAATGGGCAGTTGAACTGGCAATTCAGTGGCAAGTGAACTGGTAATATGGTTGCGTAGGAACTGTAGCAAGGCATTTGTGTGATTCACAGAATACAATACAACTGTCCTTGATAAATTGCCCTCCTTCCAACTTCAGAGGTGCGCATACAACCATACAACGGGATCGATAACGCCAAGCAGTTGTGAGTGAAGGACTTGCTCAAGGTCCCTACACAGTAACTGCCTCAGCGGGGCTCGAACCCGCATCTCGGCATTACCTTAATTTTATTTATTCCGGATATTTCTATAGCGCCTCTCGAAGTCAACTACTACTCAGAGGCGCTCCCGACTACAGCATTTGATACTGGCCGGAATTTTCACGCCGAAGTGCCATGAGCAATTGCGAGTGAAGGACTTGCCCAAGGTCTGTACGCAGCGGCTAGAGTGGGATTCGAACCTGCAACCCTCCGGTCACAAGGCGCCGAACTTACCACTGAGCCACCACGCCCCACAATCTGCGTAACGTATGGACCTTGGGCAAGTCCTTAATGTCCGTACGTTACGCAGATTGTGGGTGATTCAACTTATTTTCTGGGAGATGTTTCTAAGTTGACAACTAGCCTTGTACCTCACAAAAGCAATGCCTATCCTATTCAAGCCTGCATGATGTTAAAGTTGGTAATTTTAGCACTGATGTTACTTGACATTGGAAACCTAGAGGCAGATTTTATTTATTAATTGCTTATTCTTTTGTGATGTCGTTTTTAGAAAGTCGAAAGTGGGTGCACGACCTGCAGGTGACGGGCCTTCGACCAGAACCACGTTCCTTCCATACTGCTTGTGCCGTAGGTCACCGGATCATTGTCATTGGAGGTCGAGGAGTCAACAACCAGCATTTTGGCGATGTACATGTGCTTGATACAGGTTGGATTCTTTGCTGCCATAGTTTTCGTCAGTTGTTCTTACCTTGTCTTTGATTGCATGTTTCACCTGTCTTTCTGTACCTTTCCTTATCTCTTCTGAGCATTGTGCATCTAGACACTTGTTGCCTGTTAAGTAAGTGAGTAAGTAAATTTATTCTTTAATACTACCAACTGCTAGTGCTTATACCACACTTTGGTTTACATATAGTTTATACAATATAAAGCATTCTCGTCAAAATGTTTTCATCATTAGATTGTCCGTCCTAGGTGTTACTTGGTCATGCAGTCTCGGCCTCATGGAATAGTGCTGTGGCCTCAGCGGTGGGAGGTGAGGGTTGAACACATGGCCCTATGTAAGGGTACAGTACCATATTTCGCAGAAACACTGCCTTATTCATCAGCTCTTGATGTTTTAGCCAGAGCAAGGAGGTCATCTGTATGAACCTGATGCTAAGATAATTAGAAAAGTCACCACTGGTGGGCTCTTGCATGCACGTTGAACCCATCCAGCCCATCATCTTAATCTTAAAGGGTGATCTGTTTCAGAGACGTGGCAGTGGTTACAGCCGGCCGTCGAAGGTGACCTGCTGACTCCAAGAGGAGTTCACACGGCTGCAGTTGTCAGAAACCGCCTTGTGGTTTTTGGAGGTTCAAGGGATTTTGATGCAGAGACAATGCAGTGCGAGACGTACCTGGGTGATACTTACGTTTTAGATGTTGGTAAGTAGTTCTGTCTAGAAGGTTTTGGCTTCGGTGTCATTGGTATCCTTGAGTACCAGTACTTTAGCTTAAATATGGGTAGTGTTAAGTTGTGTACTATTTCACTTTAAGTACTGTGTTTGGAGTGTTTTACATACTGCTGAAATACTTAAAGGTACTTATGCTTTCTTTAAGTGCTTTCTACCCTAAATTTTGTTTAAATGCTGTCGTGCATTTGGATGTAGACCTTATTTGTAATTTGTGTACCTTTACTGTTTTTTACTGTACTACCTGTAATTTACCTAAGTACTGTGGTTTAAAGTATTACAGATTATTACAGATCTAAGTAGGTTTGACGGCAAATTCTTTTATTTATAATGTTAACACTTCGACGACAAGCTTCGTTGGTTTCCCAGTCACTTTTAGTATAAATTCGTCATTAAAGTGTTAAAGACTTGAGGATAGAATAAGTTCTTGAGAGTATAAAGTTTGAAAGGAAACTCTTGTTTAAATGCCCTTGATGAAAGATTTAACTGTTTTCCAGATGACTTGTTGAAAGGCAAAGCCACTTCTGCAGTTTCTTCGCCACAAAATGGATCAGGAGAGCCATCAACATCAGTGCAGAACAGCTCCAGTTCCTGAGTTTGACTATGACTAGTACCAATCTCCTATCAGACCTTACGTAGCCAGTTTTCAGTAGGCAGTGGTGAAGGAAGGTAATGTAAGCGTACATGACTGCACGTATTGTATACTTTGATCAACATAGAGTCCTCAGAACAGTGGGTATAGACTGATGGAAGAAACCAGCTAACGTTCTGACTTGACAACAGCAACTAATCAGCGTGACCAATACATGGGGTGCAAAATACTAGGAAATTTTTTATGGGCTTCGTATTATAATAACAAAATGGCATATACATGCATTATTATTATTACATGTGTCATTATATGCATGTAATTAGTATTTTAATACTTCGTAAGTAAATGCGCAGTATACTTTGAAGGGAACCAGATGTACTTGCAGTTGGTTATTGGCATTAGGAGTCCCGGTTTTTGACCAGGAAAGCTGAATGGTAGTACCCGTGAAGCTGGTGTTTGTGGTGTGATTAATAGTACTTGAAAAACTGGTGTTTGTGGCATAGGAAAATTGACGAAACTGATTTTGGCAGTTGAGCTTTATGAGGCTTGAGGCTTATGACAGGCTCGGAAGTTATTCTTGTTTGCAGTGCTCTGAAGCTGGTTTCTGCTTTCAGTTACAAATCTCCCCACTTTATGGAAAACTACTGCAGAATTAAAATAGGACAGTCCTACCAGTTCTGTGTGTATTCATTTGTTAAAAGTGTCAAAAACTGCATTGAGCTGTTTTGTTATTAGTAGTACTTGTATAATCAAATATTTACATTTTATTACTAATGAGCCAGTACTACTACCAAGACAGTTCTGCTACCACAATTATTATTACATAGTACATGGCATTCAGTATGAACAGACCTATCTCGGTAGAAATGACAATCTTTGGAAGATCTGATGGTGTGCTGAGCCTGAAAACTAGATATCGTGAAATGTGCCAGTTCAAGGAAATATTTGTTACAAAACTAGTACACGTGTAGCGATAAGATATCTGCGAATTCCACAGATGCACTATCCCTTCTTAGCAGTAATAATACATGTAATAGTGAGTGAAATTACTACAGCCATTGCAATGCTTTAAATTTTGCTCAATAGATAGTTTAACTTGCCCTGAAAGTGTACAAGGTTCATTTTAGATTGTTTCCATGGTTTTAATTGGGTTTTAGTGGCAGTACATTCATCTTGTTTCCAAGTTCCACAACAGTTGTATCGTTACTGTAGAATTATATGCTCGATTAATGCAAATCCAGTCACGAGGTGTGTCATGTTGACACATGTGTGTAAAGCTGTTTGGCATTAAACACTTGTGACATATTTTTCTTCTGTGCCTTATCGTTTTTTATTGTGTCCAGTTGAATGCAGTTAGGCTGATTGTATTGGAGTAGATCTAATCAAAGGACTAATCTGTAGCCATTATAGCCGGTCGATGTGACTGATGGCTTCAGTTACGCTTGCACATGTGACTTGGCTGGAAAAAATTTTATGGAATTTTTATTTTGTTAGAATAAGAGCCGAGTCTGTTCTCGTGGTTCATCTGCCGTGATTCTTTTTCTGTTAATTATCTTGCTACACATGTGATGAAGTGGCATAGTTACTGTGCTACGTATCTGATGTACAGTGTACAGCTCAATTAAGGTTCTTCGTTCATTATCAGATCATGTGGATGGGTTCAAAAGATCACAGAGACGGTGTGATATTTTGAACCCATCTGTTTTGACCCTTACTCATAGCTCCCTACATTCACTCAACAGTATTGTATTGTATTGTATTGTATTGTATTGTATTGTATTGTATTCGGATATTTATAAAGCGCTTCTAGCGGGAGGGCCATTCAGAAGCGCTCCCAGTGCGATAGACCCCGAGAGAAAAAGCAAGTTTTAAGAAAGGTAAAAGAGGAAGAGACGCTACCTGAGAGAATAGAAGAACGAACAAACGGAGGAAGCCCATTCCAAAGAGCAGGGCCAATGGAAGCAAACGACCTAGATTGAGCCAGTGAAGTCCTGACACGGGGAACGAGGAGGTCCAAACGGTCAGATGAACGAAGAGGACGAAGAGAAGCCGCAGAGTGAGGGCGATGAAATAAGTCACATAAATATTTTGGAGCGAAACCAAGCTGAGCCTTAGAGACAAGGATGAGGACCTTAAATTGGATGCGGGCAGAAAGCGGGAGCCAGTGGAGTTCTTCTGCCATAAAGGTGGTGATATGAGAGAATCGAGGAAGACGGGCAATTAATCTAGCAGCAGCATTGAGAACGGACTGAAGAGGAGCAAGACGGACTTTGGGAAGACCAATGAGGAGGGAATTGCAGTAGTCAAGTCTAGAGCAGACAAATGCATGGACAATTGAAGTGAAAATTGGAGATGACAGAGAGCGAAGGATAGCTCTAAGGCGCCTTAGGTGAAAATAGGAAGTGCGAGTGAGTTTGGAAATGTGTTCAGTAAAGGTGAGAGAATTGTCAAGGGTCACTCCTAGATCACGAACGCTAGACGAGAAAGTGAAAAGCGGAAACCTTTGAGACAGCACAGCAAAGTCGAGTTTTTTAAGTTGCTGAGGAGTGCCAAACCAGATAAACTGGGTTTTTGACGAATTGAGGGAGAGGCGATTGCAAGACATCCAGGTATGAAGATCACGAGAAAGAGCTTCGATGCGCTGAACAAGAAGAAGTTGAGAGGAAGGAGGCCCATGGACATAAGCCTGGACATCGTCAGCAAAGAGATGGCCTGAAGCCCCATGGATGGGGAAGAGAGAGGGGATACCAGCCGTGTACAAAATAAAGAGGAGAGGGCCCAGAACAGAGCCCTGCAGAACACCGAGTTTAATAGGGACCCACAGAGTTCTAGATTCACCAGAGATAACCATCTGAGTGCGATCAGACAGGTATGACCGGAACCACTGGAGAGGGGGGCCCTTCAGACCACAAGAGGTCTCAAGACGCTGTAGAAGAATGGTGTGGTCCACCATGTCAAAGGCTGCAGAGACATCATATAGTGCCAGAAGGGTGAGTTCGGACCTATCAACAGCTGAATAAATTTCAGAAAGCAAGGAAAGGAGGGCAGTTTCAGTGGAGTGGTGAGCCCTAAAACCTGACTGAAAGGGAGGTAGAAGCCCAGATTGTTCCAGATAGGGAAGAAGTTGAAGAGAGACAAGGCGTTCAAGGGTTTTAGATAGAAATGATAGATTAGAGATTGGACGGTAGTTTTGGCAGAGGTTTGTGTCAAGATTGGGCTTCTTGAGTGAGGGGAAAACAATGGCCCGCTTTTGCGAGGCGGGGACACAACCTTCAGAGAGGGACCTATTAAAGAGATAAAGCAGAAATGGAGCAAAATCATCTAAAATGTCACTAAGAATGAAAGAATATTTTGAACCCATCTGTTTTGACCCTTACTCATAGCTCCCTACATTCACTCAACAGTGATGTCTGTGTCTTTGGCTAGGATTTATGTAACACAGTATAGTTCTTTCTTTGTGGTTAATCCTTCGCTGTCTAACAACCCAGCGAGATACCTAGTAGCCATGTTGCAGTTCTTTGTTTAAAATAGGGGTGCATTGCGCCTTTTACTGAATACGTGTATAACTAAGTAAAATGTAATAAACTCGTTAGTAATCTAGGGACTTAATATATAGCACATTTTAAGTGTGCATACCATGCAAAAGCGCTGCAAAAGTATTGCTCTGCAAGTAGCAGTATCCAGAGATGTACATGTAACTACGACTTTTTATGATAAAGCGTGTGCTTTTAGGAATAGGTGCTAAAGAAATAACCCATCACTTATACACCCTGTACTTATATGGCATACTATTTATGGAGTTCAATCCTAATGTTTCATGTGAAACTGACAATCAGTTGTCAAGCCATGATGCAGGCCTTTTGATACTTTAGTTGAAATATCTGTCAATTTGTGGGACTAAGCTTATTAATACATGTACACAACACTGCGATTTTGCTTGTTCTAACATGGGCGTCGATGCTTAGGGTCAGAGGGACCACTGTACCCCTCTTGGAGGACGGCTTGCAATGTGGAGAATACGGGTTCGAGCCTACGCTCTGGCGGTTACTGTGTAAGGACCTTGACCAAGTCCTTCAGTCGCACACAATTGCTCGGCAACATCGATGTTCTGTCGTATGTCCAATTATGAATGTTGGAAGGATGGCAATATCAGATGCAGTTGTATTTGGACACCCCTGAGAAACAAAATTGTTTTGGTATTAAATCTGTTGTTGACAGAGGTGTGTTATAAGCAATTGATTATCAAACCATTGCGTTAAATGGTTAATCAAAAGTAAACAAGTCTGTTTTCACTGTTAAATCAAACCATTTCATGCAAAATACAAACAAACAAAATCTGCATTAAAACCCCAAGGAAACTGAAGAATTCAACACACAGGCCTAAAGGATAATATAAAAGTCGATCTTTATAACAATGGTTGCTATGACATTACTGATCCATTGAGTTACTATGGCAATATTCAAAATTAGTATCAACAGTGACTGCCCTTATTAATTTCAAATATTGAATGATTATTCATCATTATAGTATTAACCTTGCTGACCAGAAAATCAAGTTAGTAATATGATACAAGAGTAAAATATAAAAATTATTTTGGTAAATTGATTTCACATATATTTGTACTAGTAAATGCACAATAATACTATATAACTGCAAATTTATTTCAAGTTTGTTAACATTTTCGAAGACAATAAATGAAATTTTTCCACTTCGCATTTGAACCGGGAACGTTTCCTGCAACAACCTAGAGTATCATCTAGTTCCTAAATATACGACTACCAATAATTGTAATATCCAAATTCACCATTAAGGTGTCACACTGCAAAAGTAACCCGTATTTTTTATTATTCACTGACCACCTAACAAGCTTTGGCATAAACTTCTTGGTTTATTACAAGGGGTAACGATTTACCCTGGCTAGCAAGGTTCCTAGTACTCCCTATGCGGGGACCTTAAATAAGGTGGCACTCATTCGAATGGGCAACGGTGGTGAAGGATCTAACTCGATCAATTCATTGAAATGATCCCATTATATCGCTATAGAAAAATTTATACATTTGCACGAACTCTGCACTAACTGAAGAGGTAAATAAATTACACGGGAAGATGCAATCTGGTAAAAAGAATACCAAAGACTGCTCATTTCTGGAATTAAATTCAAACATTTACGGGTGGATTGGCTCGTGTTGAGCCGAGGTCCAACCCTGTTTACCTTATAGAAGTTTGCAACACCCATGGTAATCTGCTACACGAGTCACCCGTAGAGAATGGTTAGTAACCAAAGATAGGGGGAATTAGCCTTAACCGGTTCATACTTTTTCCAAGCAGGGTCAGTTAGCACCTTTCTCTCACTCCCTGTTCCTAGGTTATTTTCACCCACTTCAATAAACTACATACCACGCCAAGCTCCCTAATGACCGATTTTAGAGACCTATTAAAGGTCTTTGTTGTTTTAACCAACAGACTACCTGAAAGATTACGAGGAGTCTTTCAAATCGAAGACAGATCCAGTAGACTACTGGGGCCACACATTCAACAACAATGTCCAACAACTGTTCACATCTCTGAAAGGGATCGGTTTAGCAATCTATATTCTCCGATTTTAACCATAAACATCGTGTTCGTTCTACCAGATATAAAACTGATATTTGATCCAACATATTATTCACATGTTTCTACAAGTGCTACACCTACCGGTATTAAGGCAATACATAACCTAAAGTAATCACTTCTACCGCATTGTGTCACAGATCCAGTCGGTGGGTTTCAAGAGATTGAAAGTGGTGCACGAGTAAGTAAGTACATGTAAATACAAGTCAGTACATGTACTGTGTTCGACATCCTCTCAGAATTGTCATAACAATTATGAATATTATTGTCAATATCATGCTTCAGCCAAGGTAAACATAATCAAAAGAGTGCTGGCACGAGAATCGATTATTCTGATTAATTGCTATTATTACTTAATCATGTCTGATGTTTATATCGCACCACTACCAAATGGAAAGGCCTCAATCGATGGCATTAAGCATAATTGCTCCTTTTCAATATACAGTGACTGAAAGTAACATGTCACAAGCCAAGCATCACTTCACTGTCAAAAATTTTTACAAGTTCTCCCATTGCAAGTCAATACTTTTACCAAAGTAGAGATGATCCCACAGGCTTTAAACACAGGGATAACAAGCACAAAGAACTATCTGGAAAGTCAAGTATTACTCTTGTTACAAATATTATCATTAATTTCCAATGTAAGAAATTTAGGAGACAAGGCCCACAGGAAGATGGAATTTATGAAGCGCGACATATCAGGAATTACGGGCCCGAATAGGGAAGGTAACCATTTGCAAAAATGTTAAAGGTATCAAGCAATTAGACAATGCTCATAGTTTTTTATATTAATTTATGGTTGTTTAAATCTCAGAACATGATCACTTATTATTATTATTACCATTATTATTAGTAATACTATTACGGAGTTTCTAAAAATTGCAATTAATATCACATTTGCAGTAATCGTAGCCTGCATTTGTTAACAGCATTTCAACAGAAAAATGCATTAAATTTTATATACATTATATATATATATATATATATATATATATATATATATATACAAATACGTGGTTATGCAAGACAATTCACATGTACACCTAATATCATGGAGTTTGGTAAAGTGATGACGTTAAGAAGTATGTGTAATATGTACAAAGATGAATGAGAAGCATTACTAAGATTCGCTAAATGCAAACATGAATTCTTATTGATCAGCTCAGCTCAATCCATTATTTTGAACCAGCTCCAGGTAGACCAACAACTGCTCACTTCTTGCCAAAAACCCTCTCCCAAGAGCAACATCTAAAGCACACAATGAAGTTTCTAAAAAAAAGTAACGTATAAAATTTGCGAAAGGTCAAGTTTGACGACAAGTTCACGAAGTCCGGACGACGGTTCAAACTTCGCAATAGGCTGACTGGTTCCAATGCTTTACACAGAAATATTGAACAATATGGTTTATATACTTTTTAATGAAAATTTTACCCACAGCACGTGATCCGTTGGATCAAATTGATTCAGGGTCAGATTATCCAGCTGTAGTTATGGCCCACAAAAACAAAATGGCTTAAACAAAACTGTTACATTCATTTATTTAACAAGTATATCTTGAGTTTAATATATGAAAGTTCTATAAATTTGATTGCCCAAATACCTTGCACCCTCTTTGTTACACGGTAAGTATTAGTTGTGTTTCTAGAGAAAATTTCAGCAAAATACCATAGCAACAAAATCCAGCAAAAACTGAGCACTGATTGCTTGGAACCAGTCAGGAATGACAAAAGTCACTAAACAATTGCAACAGCCTGTCGCCATGGCAAAACCACATCATTCGCCTCGGCAACACGATCCAAAACAGCTGCCTTGGTAACGCTGGATAACCATGGAGACAAGAACGACGTCGGACTTCACGAACCTTTAAGCGAGGTCGATATCCTAATACGAGTTTGTGACATCACCTAAACGGAACTAAGTTCCACAGCCACTTGTTCGTGGACGTACCGACAAAGTGATTGTTAAGGTAGAACTTTGCGACACAAAATCGGCGCGTCGCAACACAAGGAATGTCGTACGCTAAGCCGTTCATCAGATCCCTTTCAGCACTTGTTGTTCGTATACTATTGTTGTTGTTGCAGTTGCCCCTTGCTGTGGTTGCTGGTTGCCCTTGGAACCGCTGGGGGCGCAGTGCAGGGCTAGTAGTAAGTCTCCATCTCCAGCCACCCTCCGTGGCTTCGGCGCAGGATGAACTTGCGCACCTCATCGTAAATGAAGATGGCAACGCTGAATGGCATTGGTGCAATCCACCAAGTCCAACTGAAACAGCGTTCAAAGAAGGACCATTGCTCAAACAACAACAACGAAAAGAAGAGTAATAACAGTGTAAACAGTGTTTAAAATGTAGTTGTTTACGTAAGTACCGGGTACTTACTTAAACATGGTTTGTAGTTGTTTAAGTAAGTACTTACTTAAATAACAACCACAGCTTAAACACCAACAATATGAACAAAAAATTTTAAACAACAGAGAAGACAAATATGTTTAGGTGGAAGTGTGTGTAAAATGTATGCATGTATGATTGTATGTGTGCATGTATGTTCTCATAAGTTCTCATACACACGTCTGTGTATGTATGCATCAAGGTGCTTAATAACCCACCTTTATGTATCCTTGTAGATATCTAACTGATAAGTTTCAATAATGCAAGCACCCAAACTCAAGCACGATAACCTTAACAAGAAAGAAGATCAGTCCCAACCCCAAGACATAGCTATGGGTAGGAACTGTTGACAACCTCATTTAGCTTCGTCATACAAGGTCAGAGGTCGCTCCTCCTCCCTCATTGCTAATCTCCAATTAATTATTGTCAAGCTAACAGACAGCGTTTATAGCTAGTGAAACAGAATTTTAAATTGATTGGCAAATGACAGAACCCATAATAATGCAGGGCAACTTGAACCTGAACTGAGGAACTACGAATATGAACTCGACGTCTTGCTGATTTACTTAAAGTAGTTCCAGTGAATAGCTAGTCTTCCTCATACGGCTTTTATATAAAGTTCCCATATCCTATGTCAAACGTAGGGAGAGGTGCTCATTTCTTGCACATGGTCTTTGAGCTGGCAATGGACAAATCCCAAGATCCTGGACATGGGACTAGTGCATCACAGGACTTGCCTTTTGCTTTCCATCTTACATTCATAACAGATGACATTGCTTGGTGACAAAAGCAGGCGTGTGTAAACAACTTGCCCCAGGGTCGTTACACAGGGTCAAACCTGAAACCACATGATCCAAGGCTAAGTGTATTAACAACAGACCACCATGTTGCACAAAGCTTTGGCGAACATGTACAATCGGGGTGCCTATGCACTATCTGGGTGGGTGTCTTTGCATCGTGAGGGTCGGTTAGGGTCAGGGTAAGCGTCGTGAGGGTCGGTTAGGGCTTAGGGTTAGGGTCAGTGTAGCCTATGTATTTGTGCGACTAAAAAAGCTATACCTGCGAGTGGAAACTGGATTTTAAAATTCAGGGCTAGGGTTAGGGTTAGGCACCCGATTGTACATGATCGCCAAAGCTTTTGTTTGGTGTTGAGAAATTTAAGATAACATTTTACATTACATTACATTTGAACAACACCAAAATCAGAAACAACAACTCAGGAACAGCAAGTATCGCGATCTCTTACCGCAGAGGGTACATGCGCAGTCCCTTGTCAAGGCCTGGACAGTAGGCAAGAAACGCTGCAAGAGATGTCTCAAAGAAGAGACCAAAGGTCAAGTGATGGTTCCTACAACATCATGAAACACACAGGCGTACATATAAACAAATCAACACATAAACATGCATATAAAAAATTCTAAATAAACAAGTACATACATAGATACAAAAAACAAAAACAAAGAAATACAAAATATAAAATGCAATAGAAAATAAAAAATATACAAAGACACACAGAAACATGCAAACAAACTGGTTCACAAATAGACAGCTGAGCAAACAAACAGATACATTAATAAAGATATATGATAAACAGATATGCAAATAAACATGAACAGGTGAAGTGTGATTCGGAGACACTTTACTCATCGTCAAACTAGTCTTGGAACTAAACAGAAATTCAAGTCAACGCCAACAGAGCTCCATCAAAGGGAACTCAATCTAAACGAATCATAGGTGCCCAACTGAACAGTCACTCGATCACAGCGTAAGTCTGTACCAGATGATAGCATTACCCATCCATCCGTCAGTCCATCCATCCAGACATTCATTCAGTCTTTCCATCCACCTGTCCGTCCATCCATCCACCCTTCCAGATATACATATATTCATTCAGGCATTCCATCCATCCACCCTTCCAGACCTACCTACATACATTCACTCAGTCATTCCATTCAACCATCCATCCACACACCCTTCCAGAAATATATATTCATTCAGGCATTCCATCCATCCATCCATCCATCCATCCATCCATCCTTCCAGACCTACCTAGTACCTACATACATTCACTCAGTCATTCCATTCAACCATCCATCCACACACCCTTCCAGAAATACATACATTCATTCAGGCATTCCATCCATCCATCCATCCATCCATCCAGCCTTCCAGACCTACCTACATACATTCACTCAGTCATTCCATTCAACCATCCATCCACCCATCCATCCAACCTTCCAGACCTACATACATTCATTCAGTCATTCCATCCATTCATCCATCCACACACCCTTACAGAAATACATACATCCATTCATTCCATCCACCCATTCACTCAATCGTGTGACATCTACTACAACGATGGTCAAGCTTTTAACTACAAGCTAACCATCATCAGCATTACCTCTGAATTACCATCGCAATCATCATCAAAATCATGATCAAACTGTTGCTTACATCATTCCCTGGTGAATCACTGAGTTGCGACGAGTTTTACAGATGATCAGATCAGTCCACTGGACGACAACGATCGAGACGAAGAACGCCGTGTGACACGTGTATTCGAGTACTTTGCGCTGAGCATAACTCTGAGCAAACAGAAGAAAGAAGAAACTGTCAGAACAGTTGACCTCTTGACTGAGAATCGTGCACAACCACGGATTGTTCAGAAGGGCTTGTCCATAAAGGATGTTGACAAAAATGACCTAATTTGAACCCACCCCTCCACTTGTCCCCCATCTGTACACATTTGGCATTACACCCCTTATCCCTTTTTGTGGATGTCTGCACTCTAACGGAATATGAAGGCCTAGATTAGGCTACCCTGTTGATTTATTGGGGCTAACCGTGCATCAAGGTGAGCTACTTAGATAATGTCGTGTCCAGCCAACAGAAATCCACTGCTCTCATTCATCTCTAAAGCACAGGCTCTACCTAAATAACAGTATTTACCAAATCCTGGACCCACTCCCCATGTCTGCATTTTGGACTACCTTCCCTCCCTCGTTTTGAGGAAGTCCTTACTGGGCAACCCCTAAGCCTGCCTAAATATCTTAGGCACTGAAAGGCACTTATAAATGTTCAGAGTATGCAGTGGTTGTGAAGTCACCCCAACCATAAGGTAAGGTAAGACGGGTTTAAATATGCCTCCGAGTTCAAATGCCAGCATGCTAACTGCTAGACAGTTGTAAGCCCTATTAGGAAGTCAAGTTTTACACATAAATTTATTAGTCATCCTGGGGGTGCTCGATAGCGTAGTGGTTAGCGTGCTGGACTGTCAACCGAAATTGATCAAAGCAGAGGGAGTTGAAACCCCACATCCGAGAAAAAGGACCAACATATTAACATCAGCCTCCATCCACTCTATGAACGGCAGAAAGTCACTCACCCACTCCTGCCCATAAGAGTCGGTTAAGTCGGTGACGCTTTTCGAGTCCCACTCTTTTCGAAGTCCAAAGAGACGCACCGGCCAGAATCCATTCTCTGCCATGATCACAAAGTAGGTGAAAAATCCGGCTGAAGCCTGGATCATTCCGATCTGGCCGTATGCCATTCCTATCAGTCTACACACAAACAATTACCTTTTTTATTGTTTATTTTTTATCAAAGGTAGAAATGATCCCTAAATCTGTAAGTAGGCCGTGTAAAGTTTATTAATGGCTCTTCGATTGAATAGCTTACCCGTGACTGACGAATTTACCATTTAAAAAACAAGTTTACAAACAAGTTTACCTAGGGTTTCAGGTAAACTTGTCAATCACATGTAAAAGCTTAACCTAAATTGACAAAATTACCGGTGGAATTACAGAAATCAGTCACATATGGGACATGGTAACCAAAACGTAGATTGCTCGTGTTGTAATGCGAAGGGTAAAGATTTGAAAGCCTTTCCTGAGACTTTTTCTATGCAGGAACCTTGACAGTGGCGTAGAAAGGTTTTTGGAGGCCCTTGTGCACAGCTGCGATGATGGGCCCTTGAACCTCTTTTGATATGAAACCAAAAAAAACCGGCTGTGCAAAAAACGCTTGGCGTTTTTGCGATATTTGCATATTTCGCACCGTGAGAAATATGCAAATATAATAAATCGCACCCCAATTAAATAATAATTAAATAATTACATTTTAATTATTTTCTCCGATTTCTTTTTATAAAGCATCTTTTATTTCTCCAGGCTAGCATAAAAGAGATAATTAATCTAAAAATATTGTTCCATCTGCTATGACTGCTAAAATATGATTTATCCAAAAGTAGGCCTAAATTCTGTCAAATTGTGAAACAGTCGGGTTGGTTGATAAAAATAACAAAACAATTTAGCAAATTAGACAAGTGTTTAGTCTACGGTAGTCTAAAAAGAAGAATCCGAAAATTCCGAAAAGTTAAAACGTTCGTTTGCGCGCCTTCTCTTGCGCAAAAATATCTACCACTTTTGAAGTGTCAAGCTTTCTGGCATGTTCATTTTCTATTGACAACATTGCCAAGTCGCTCAGCCGCTCTTCTGACATTGTACATCGTAGATAGTTTTTGATTAGCTTCAATTTTGAAAATGATCTGTCACTTGTCGCAACAGTCACAGGCAAAGTCAACAGCAACATGTAGGCTAGGGAGTGCCGACATTCCAGCTTCAAATTTAGCAATAAAACTATTGAGTCGAGTCATTTTGATTGTGTAGTAGGCCTACTGTGTACGCTGTTGCTAATTTTGCTATTCGTGTAGATTTACTTTTAGGCTAAAAACGACTCTAGTTCCTACTCGCTGCCAGGGGCCCTTCTGACCGTCGGGGCCCTTGTGCACTGCACAACCTGCACAACCCATTGCTACGCCCCTGAACCTTGAGTATGTCATTCACTCACAACCGCTAAATGCTATTAACTGGTCTTTGGTCATTAGATAGTGGCGCTTAATAAATGCATAATAATAATTTATAACAATAATAATAATAATAACCTGTGATTGACGAGTTTGTCATGCAGTGGATCCCGTGGCATGCGCTTCATGATGTCGCTTTCCGCCTGTTCGTAGGCGAGCGAGATGGCTGGCACCATGTCGGTTCCAAGGTCAATGCAGAGGATGGTGATCGTGCCAAGAGGAAGTGGAACATCAGCAACGATGAAGATCAGGAACGGAGAGATCTCTGGAATGTTGCTCGTCAACGTATAGGCAATCGACTTCTTCAGGTTGTCAAAAATCAGACGACCTACATCAATCAATCAATCAATCAATCAATCAATCAATCAATCAATCAATCAATCAATCAATCAATCAATCAATCAATCAATATCTTTACTGCAACGAGCACAAAAATCAATAATAACAAATAATATTATCATAAATACGACAAGACTATGAGGAACGAGGCTTGATTTTCTGGGGAGATAATATTTCTACTTTTTAATCATAATGAAACTTCTTCGTTCATGAGGGATCACTCTTACCTCAGGCAAAAAATTAAAGTAATTAGTACAATTTTGAAATCCTGAAGAATCATTGCTACCTTGAGTAAATAAAAACTAATACTAATCTAGTCTAAAATATGTTCCAGATTCTTGTTTTTAATCTCGAGAATTCTTAAATTTTCCTAGAAATCATTGCAACCTTGCATCAGTGTATTGTGATATCAATAATGCCATGTCAGAGTCACGCAAGGTAAGCTAAGGAAGTTCATGTCAGATAATTAGACATTACTGTACTTGCCTCCTTCTGCACGAATCCTTATTGTTGCATCATAGAAGCTGACGACATTTCATTCATTTATTTGTTTTGTCATCAATTTGATTTCTGAATCATTTATTCATCCTGTGCTAGATCTGTTACGGAATTTGACTTACTTTGTGATAAATTTATTTCTGGTCAATTTATTTATTAGTGCAATATGGTTATTTCATTGTGCTATCATAGTTTGTGATCAATTTATCTATTATGACTCATATCAATTTCATTTTCCTACCTTCTTCCACTCCCGTAACAATTGATGCAAAGTTATCATCCAATAGAATCATGTCTGCTGCTTGCTTGCTGACGTCAGATCCGGCTATTCCCATGGCAACACCTAAAAGAAACTGCTCTTTGTAGTGGACAAATTTAAAACAATAACAACAATAATAATAATAATAATAATAATAATAATAATAATAATAATAATAATAATAATACCAGGCTTCTGTCAACTAGTTGGAAATCACTTTGCCCAGAGAACGGGAGTCAACGGGGAAACTATATTCCACTTCCAGTACTTATCTACGACCATCCAGTTTATCAAAGTAATCACTTTCCACAGCATCTTCTGCCCACAAGCATGACATCAACAAAGATGAGATATTTCAGAAGAAAATAATAACATAGATATTATTATTACACCAGAAACTATATAATGCTGTCTTTGGCAGTCAAACCAAGAACAGCCTTATAACATGGTGGCATTGTAATCATTATTTATGTAATCACAGGTTTACATACAGCCTCTTCAAGAGACTCATCAGAGGCAATCCATTATATTGTTGTAATTAATTTCTATTTTTCTCTACACCAAAAACTTGTTCTAGAGAGACTGCTTTATAACAAAGCCACATTATAACAAATTCATATCTAACATGAGACTCAATCATGGGATTCATTTCCCTATGGTTTTATATCAGAAACCATGTCAAAGTGCAATGTGCTATAATGGGTCTCCATAGTATATTTAGAGAAGAATCAAGTAACGAGGCTGACGATGAAGATACCTATGTCGGCTTTCTTGAGCGCAGGTGAGTCATTAACTCCGTCTCCTGTTACTGCAACAATAGCTCCCTGTCTCTGACATCCTTCGACAATGATCAGCTTCTGCTGCGGCGAAGTTCGAGCGAATACGATCTCCGTATGATGTGCCAGCACTTGATCAATCTGAGCCGGAGTCATGTCGCGAAGATCGGAGCCGTGCACAACGCAAGCCTTGGCATCTCTGAAATCAGTGCAAACAATCAGTTAAATGATTGAAACAAAGGACAAATTACTAATTCACTGCTAGCAACGCATATAAATGTTCAGATTAATACATACACACATACATACATTAGATACATATATATATACACATTTATACATACATAAATGCACATTTAAATATACATACAAACATACATACACATTCATACATACCAGTACATACATACAGCTATCAGTATAAACATATACTGGTACAATCATACATTTGTCCATACATACATAAATGCCAGCATACACACACATACACCCATTCCTATATACCAGTAAATACATACATACACTAGTATAAACATGCATACCAGCACACTCATACATACACACCAGCATAAACATACACAGACACACATTAATACACATACATACATGCATTTGTAACACTATTTGGTCGTCCGGATATAGGGACTGTCGACCGATGGCAGACATGAACACAATGTTGTAAAGATGTTTTATTTCACCCAACGTTCCATACACCAGATAAGCAACCAACAACTACGAGATTACGGTTATAGCTTACATAAAGAATATGTGGCCAATGCCCTAGTTACTGACGCACATTAGCGCTGACATAATAAGTCCAACTTTGGTAAGGTATTTGGGCCAATCACATTTGCGGTAAGGCATGCACGGTAGGACTAAAGAGTGTCTCCCTTGCTGTGGTTCTGCAGGCCAGCCCATTCAACTATTACCACTCTCTCTCTGTCTCTCTCGTTCCCACTATGCTACACATACATACCAGTATACACATACACACACACAGTGTCACACACACATACATATACATATATACATACGTGAATGCCTTTTCAGTAAATTGTCAATTTCATATTCCGGTCCAGGATTCAAACCCCAAGCGCAAATCTAGAAACCCAAGGATTAGCAATTGGCTGCCGTGACACCCCAGGGGAGCCTTGTCGGAGATTACTCTGGAATGCCGGACAAACCTCTGCAAGGCATCCATAAAAACGTTCTACAGACGATCAAATCTGAGTAATCTCTTCGTGATCTGATTGATCGATGTGTATGGCAGAAGAAAGACATTTGTTTTCTCGTCCCACGACAGCCAAACAAAGGTGCAGTGTTTTCCGAGATAACACACGCTGGAATTTTTAGTGTCTGGCTTTATTTGTAGAAATAAAAAATGTTTGAGATAAGACACTGTAATGTTTAGTGTCCATAAAACTTACATTCGTCTTGCAAAATTTTGTAGAAATAAAAAATTTCGTTTCTGAGACAAACGTTTCGTTTTTGTGTGCGCGATAAAGAAAAATTTAAATATTCTCATTTTGTTATGGCTATGTGTGGGGTACTGGGTGGAAGAGCTGGGCCGATGGAAGAGATGATCAGATGGAGAGATGGTCAGATGGAAGAGATGGTCAGATGGAAGTGTACCTAGAATGCTGGGTTCAAATTGAGGCTAATCTAATCTACTCTATCCAGGAAACTTTTATAGCACCATTATAATGCAAAGGGCTTCAAGCGATGTTCGATTCTAACCAGAGCAGCACTTCAAACTCTCAGTCCATTGGGCAGAGCCAAGCAATCTAGATCCAAAAGGCCTCTGAGACTCAAAGACATGCTATGGGAGATGAGGCCATACATAAAACATGAAGAATTTTGGTTAATGTTTCCTGAACAAAATAGATCAAAACATCATTCTATGCTACATTACCTAAACTTATGGCAGAATTAATCTTACCTTAAAAACAGATTACCGGGTAAGTCAAATCATTCCCTACCTGATCTCAAAGATTGGTTAATGAAAGCTAACCGTTTCTTAAACTCCATTTATCTTAAGGGTAAACCTTACCTTACTCTAAATCCTGATAAGCTTCAATAATATCTTATCTCAAAATCAACTGGAATAATAAGATGTAAACTTAAATAATCAGATATATACTTAAATCCTGGACCACCTAACTCTTATTTTACCTTAAACTCGAACTGATGTTAAAATACACAATATTGGAAATGTGTGCTCAAATCTTAATAAATTTTCAACTGACAGCAGGCCCACATTAAGGGGGGTGCTAAGGGTGCTCCAGTACCTGGGCCTGCAGTTTTGAGGGGCCGGCATTTTCGGAAGTACATTAAAATTTTGTTTAGTACTTGTAATTGGACCTCGCACTGATGGCTACATAGGTAATCACAGCACCCGGACCCGCACTAGCCTTCATGCGGCCCTGGCTGACAGCATCCACAGATACATAAATTATACAGGCCTACACAGATACGTTATACATGACCTCTGACCTTGGATTGACGTCATTAATCGGAATTCCCAGTCGGTTGGCAATGTCCTCGACCGTTTCATTTCCTTCGGAGATGATCCCGACACCCTTCGCAATTGCTTTCGCTGTGATCGGATGATCTCCAGTAACCATAATCACCTTGATCCCAGCACTGCGACATTTAGCCACTGCATCTGGAACAGCTGCTCGCGGCGGATCGATCATTGACATGAGTCCAACAAACCGAAGCGACGTCAATGGGAAGTTTTCCTCTTCGCAGTTGAACTTGAATCCTATCGGAAACTGGTCGGCGGGAAGCATGAAGTCGCAAAAGCCGAGGACGCGCTCTCCGAGGCCACCCAGTTCGAGGTACGCCTGGTTAAAGGCATCTCTCCACTCGTCCGTCATTTCGACCTCTTCGCCCTGGAGCAGGATGGTGGAGCAGCGGTCGAGGATTCGCTCTGGCGCACCCTTCATGACGAGGATGTGGCGAGGGTTCGACTCGCTGTTCAACTCGTGGACTGAAACCTGGAAGGAAATTATTTAATTCAGATTGTCATCAATAGTAGTAACAGCAATAAAAAATAATAAAAACAACAACAATAAGAAACAATAGCAATAAAAAATAATAGCAATAGCAACAATGGCAATAACAATTGCAATTTAGGAAACAATAACGTAACTCTTACAAAGGAACTCTTACAAAGGGACTTCTAACTGCCAACTCCATACAAAACAATACAATACAACTGTATTTTGATATTGCCCTCCTTCCAAAGTTCAGAAGTGCACACGACCATACGACAGAACATCGATATTGTTATTGGGTCGCTACACAGTGGCTTGAGGCAGATTCGAACCTGCGACCCTCCGGTTACAAGACACAGAACATACTGCTACACCACCACGTCCCCCATTACGTCCATGTTACAAGTACTTAACCAATAATGCAACACAACAAAAAATAACATAACATAACCCAGCAACTTACTCAAAAGAGCTATACATGTACAAAGTGTCAAGAAAATGTCCAATATAATCAGATAACGGGAGTCAGCTGGGAAACTATCTTCCACTTCCAGTACTGGATCTATGAGTGCTCATCCAGTTCCTCAAAGTAATCACTTTTCACAGCATCTTCTGCCCACAAGCATGACCAGAGCTTCCCATTTGAAAATAGTAGGCGGTTTGAAAATCGATTGCACTGGAATGAGTAGGCGAGCGATGCGTGGTCGACCTCAGGAGCTTTTGTGTACAGCATATTTTGTGTATCATATTCGCTTTAGCTGCATATAGTACTCATCTAGTAGGCCTATCTCAATTCAGTTCCATCATCTGTCCCACATCATAATTGTATTAAGTTTCAGCGTGCTACTTGGCTATAGTTAGGCGAGCGATCTACTGCCTGTGCGGATCGTTGCTAGGCAAGCGACCAAGGAGAGCAATCAATCGCTCGCCTCAAATGGAAAGCTCTGAGCATGACATCAACAAAGGTGAGATATTCCAGAAGAAAATAACAATATGGGTAATACTATTAAACCAGAAACTTGTAAGTATGAAGACTTTTCATTTGTGTGAAACCACTGCCCAATACTCGACAGCCAATTCCTCAAAATTTCCTTGTAAGCCTGGTCCCTATGACTCACTCTACTTTGTTCCTTACTAACTTAAAGACTGCTCTCTTTAGCCATGGTTGGACTGGGAGCGATCCTGAGTAGAATACCTTGAAGGGGTGCTATCTAAAAGCTGTCTAATAATAATAATAATAATAATAATAATAATAATAATAATAATAATTAATAATAATAATATCATAACTGACTAACTGTATGCTATGTGGGTATGCCACATTACGAACCTGATATTTGTTCGTCGAGTTGAAAGGAATCTCACAGACCTTGGGATTCGCCTTACGATATTCGTTTACGTGTCCGATGGATAATTCGACACACTTCAGCAGAGCAGACTCTGATGCATCTCCATTGCACTCCCTGATTTGGACAGCAAACATCGTAAACTAACGTATGGCATTATTACTAGTACCATTATTATTACTACTACTAATTTGCTCAAGGTCCCTGCATAGGAACATACTCAGAGAAGGCTCGAACCTGTGCTCTGAGTTACAAGCAAGCACTCAACCAATCGGCTACTGTGTCCCACAAAGGTATGGCAAGTTCAGGTAAGATAAAGTAATGTAAGGTATGGTAAGAAATAGCAAGTAGGGATACAAAAAGTAAATAAGGTTAGAGTTTGTTTAGAACACCATTCAATCAATATACCTAACAACACAATCTGCTGTTAGGGAATAATTATGTAGCCATGTAATGACCAGATCCTTACCTACTTTGCTACCTTACCATGCCTTAGTGTATCTTACCCTGTTTACCTTACCTCTTCACTTACCAGCAGTACTTATCTTACCTAACTTTATATTGAAATAATCTTGCCTTTTTTATGGTACTTACTTTACCTTAACTTACTTGCCTCACCTTACCTTACCCAAATTAATCTTACCCAAATTTACCTTACCCAAATTTACCTTACCTAAATTTACCTCACCCAAATTTACCTCACCCAGATTTAGCTTACCCAAATAAATCTTACCCAAATTTACCTTACCCAAATTAATCTTACCCAAATTTACCTTACCCAAATTAAACTTACCCAAATTTAACTTACCCAAATTTACCCTACCCAAATTTACCTTAACCAAATTAATCTTACCCATATTTACCTTAACCAAATTACTCTCAACCAAATTTACCTTACCCAAATTTACCTTACCCAAATTTACCTCACCCAAGTTTACCTTACCCAAATTTTCTAAACCAAACTTATCTTGCTCAAATTTATCTTACCAAAATTGATCTTACCCCAATTTACCTTACCAAAATTAAACTTACCCAAATTTACCTCACTCAAATTTACCTTACCCAAATTTACCTTACCCAAATTTACCTACAGTTCCCTTCCTTTACTTTAGCAATGAATTGTAAACAGACTACCTTTTGAGAACTGGGAAGGCATCCTGTCCTTGCTTGAATTCAGCACGGTTGCAAAGCATGGAAACTCGTGCGAGAGCCATCCACGTGGGAGAACTCTGGTCATAAGTGGCATCTGGCAAAAGAACAGAGACAAAATTTTAATTCTGTTCCCATGTCAGACGGAAAGGAATCTAAGTAGCATAAGCAGTGGCATCACTAGAGCTGGTGTGCTTCTACTGTATCCATGTATGTAAGGTGCCCTGCGTGGCTGCCGTTTCTACTATACAGCGTACACTGTACAGCGCAGTGCGTTTGCAGGCGCTTAATTGAAGAACAGATTATTATTATTATTATTATTATTATGATCTGCTGACGGACTAAGTGTTGCGTACTTGACTGATCTTCACTGGTGTCTGCCTCCACAATGTGGTTGTCGAACCACATGTGCGCCACAGTCATGCGGTTCTGTGTCAGGGTCCCAGTCTTATCTGAGCAGATGGTTGACGTTGACCCAAGGGTCTCGACTGCCTCAAGGTTCTTCACAAGGCAGTTCTTGCTCGCCATTCGCTTCGCAGTTAGCGTCAGACAAACCTGGAAGCCAACATTGAATACTTATAATACAGAATTTTTGGATTATTAGCAGAATTATTGAATATTCAATAATGCATCTTACTTAACCTTATCTTCCAATACCCTTCCTTCCACTTGCCTGGAAATATTTGTAATTCCACTCAACTTTCCAATACCATGTTCATATTAGCTGATCTAACTGTTTGTTTTCATACCTTACAACTTACTTATCTTATCTTATATGAACATTTATAAAGCGCTTCTCTCAGTAGGGCTATACAGAAGCGCTCTCGATGTGACAGGCCCATAAACAGGCAAGTCTTTAGGCAGCAAAGAGATGCAGATGTGATCCCCTCTAGAATCCTACAGCAGATTGCACAGGGAAGGTCATTCCATAGTGAGGGACCCACCACTTACTGGAAGCAGCTAAACTTGTCGACAATGGCAGACACAGTGAAGTTAAGTGAAATCGAAATGGGTTATTACTATGATAGAATATCGTGCCAGCTGGTGCTAACTCATCCCTCCATCTTTACGTAAAGGCCACTTGAATGCCCAGCGTGGGGCACCAGCCTATTCATAACCACTGGACAACTGTGGGTGCACAACTTTGTCCAAAGTCACTACGCAGTGGCTTGAGGAAGATTCACATCTGAGACCCTCCGATTACAAGGCACAGAACATACCACTAAACCACCGCGTCCCACGTGGTTGGTCAAACAGCATCCAGTCGTAAAACTGTTGTGGTTGTGTTTCGGGCTTCAGCCAAATGATGTCTCAGATTTGGAACCACACTTTTATAAAGTGGGAACTGTGGGAACTTTTAGTGTTGCCTCTACCTTACCGCTTCAGGGCATCGATAGATCGACTGACCGTGACGGTGGCAAGAAGTCCCTCCGGTACATTTGCGACGATGATTCCGATGAGGAAAATGACGGCGTCGAGCCAGAAGTAATCGAGGATGAAGGCGATGACGAAGAACGAGACTCCGAGGAAGACTGCCACTCCTGTAATCAGGTGGATGAAGTGACCAATCTCACGGGCGATCGGAGTCTCTCCAGTCTCCAGACCAGATGCCAGGTTCGCGATCCGACCCATGACGGTGCGATCACCCGTGCTGATGACGACACCTCGGCAAGTGCCTACGTCACACACACAAAAATATATAGCGTGAACTCTGGGGAATAACCGGGTAGACATTTTCCACCGAGTACCGAATCCAAGTATTTGGATGTACTATTTGCCGGATCTGGGAATGAACCAAATACCACTTGTTCCATATGCGAAGCTTCACATTTTTATGTATTAAAAAATTATTGAAATAAATTTTTTACTTGTGACAACTGACTAATACATTTTGAATTTTAGAAATAAATGATCAATGAAATGGACATGACTTCCGTTATGGACTTCTGGTGTTTTTCTGTACTTTTTTCTTCAAAAGAATATACAAGATGAAGCTCAAAGCTGATATTATGGGTCTACAAATTTGCAACTATTTGTGTGTACAGTATTTGCCAATGTGAATACCTCCGAATAGTGCCAAAAATCAAGATATTCGGCCGAGTCAAATGTCCAAGGCAATTTCCAGTTATTCCCTGGTGGACTCATTAACACGAAGTAATTGGGGACATGCCTTATGACACAGCGTGTTAAAGAAATTATTAAAAGAAATAATGCTGAAAAAGTCAATATTCAGTGCTACACCACAGATCTTATATGGCACTTTAACTAATACAGCATTTTAAGTTAACAGCTTTGGGGGATATAATAATAATAATTATTATTATTATTACATTATGATTATTATGACTACTGATCGGCAGTCAACTTTTGTCTCCTACCTTCAACGGCATTTGTTGAGAAGAATGCAATGTTTCTTGTTTCCAGTGGATTATCGTGCGTGAATTCTGCTGTGCGACTCTGAGGCTCGGATTCCCCGGTGAGCGAGGAATTGTCGACCTGAAGTCACACAAAGGAACTAACGTAAGCTGAAACTTCAAGTTGTTCGCTCTTGTGTTTTGTTGTTAATGTTTTTGCATTGTCATCTACGTTGCATTTACTTGCCTGTGTTTTCTTACCACTGATCTGGGCTGCTGTTCTCTTACTAATGCTCTGAGTAGTAATTTTTCTTGCATTCTGTTTTGTTTTTGCTTTTAGTTGAACAACAGATGCACCAAAGTTAGAACTGTTCTCACATTTTTGTTTTCACTGCATTCTAGAGTATGTATAAAGTCATTTATGTAATGCATTCAAAGACTCTACCAAAAGAAGCTTCTAATTTGTGCCAATTATTGATGCTCTATGTATTGCTATAAATGTGCTGCAGAAGTTATAAGATTAGATTCGATTTTTGCTGATTTAACCCTTTAACGACAAGAGGGATTAGTTTTCCACACATTTTAGTACACGCTCGTCGTTAAAGTGTTAAGACAATTCAGGACAAAAGTGTACCAGCAGAGCCTAAATACTTAAATTAAACCCATTAGTCATTCAAATGTTATGTATTGAATTCTGAATAGCTAGAACTCAACATTTGTTCGATGGAAGAGTTTTTCCACAGATGATAAGAGAACAAGAAAAGACAGGAGGTGGCAGAATGAGGTAGACGATGAGTAGGGCAAAGAGGAAGAATAAGAAGTACAAAAGAGGACTGAAGAGGAAGATGAAGAGGAAGATGAGCAGGTGAAAATGGTGAGTAGAAGGTAGAAATGAGAAGGAAGAAAAGAAGAGGAGCAAAGAGATGGAAGATAAAGGATATGAGGAAGAAGACGAAGAAAAGCAGGAAGAGCAGGAGGAGAAGGAATACAAGGAGAAAGAGGAAGAGGAGGAGGAGGAGGAGGAGGAAGGTGAGATTATAAGGAGTCGTACGGAGACGGTGGATGCAAAAACCTAAGGCAATTCATCAAAGCCTCGAGTCCATGGGCAGATCAGTCTTTCTTCATATTGTCTCCCAAAATAACCTCCACACTACTGACTGAGGCAACATTTCGTCATGTCCAGCGGCCAATTCGCATTATCCGCAGTTCCGATCCGACGCGTGACGGAACGTTAATGGAAATAACATTAATAATGGCGTTGATACGTTAATGGACAACGTTGCCACACAAATAAACGACAAGGCGGAGTTCCCGGCGTGAAAGTCGAATCCATTTTGTCATGAGATGAAATTATGCACACTAAACAAAAGCATCAGTTAGAGATGGATCTAAAAATAGAATGAATGGATTCTGCAGGTAGATGGCGCTCATGACGATTGACCTTGAAACCAAAGGTGAAGGAATGATAGAAGAAAAGCTGCTCCTTGAGAGAACCCCGACAGGCAGAGAGGTACGAAGTGTTGGCAACTTCATATCTGTTGACCTTGACATAGGAACATGAGTGGAGTCTCTGCTACACGCTGACAGTGCATGGTCAATGTACTCAATTCAACTCGCAAAGGGACTCAACTGAAGAAAATTACCCAAATTTCTTTCTAAGCTGTTGGGAACTTAAATCCCCAACCTCTGGGTTGAAAGTCCAGCTTGTTAACCACGAGACTATCACCATGCATTTCCAACGCATGATAAATGAAGAATTTTTATTCCAATGCAATACAATGTAATATAAGGGACTGCCCTATTCCCTGGTGCTGTTACCATAATGGGTACAATAGATCGTCACTTCCAAGTGAGATAGCCATCAGCAAATGGACTGCACTATACCCTGAACACCAATGTCTACTAAAAGCAGACTGTAGTGTGGCAAAAAGGCTCGCAGATGTATGCTGCCTACAGTTAACACACATTCAGTGTCCTTGACTGCCAGACATTTGCTTCTCATTACTCTGAACTCATATACAGCACCCTTTTCTTCGGCCTCGGCTGTGCTACGGCGCAACATAAATTATTATTATTATCCAAAGCCACATTACTACCTGCCTGTTCACTGGTAGTGCCAGACTGGATAAAGGGGGAGGGCGATGCTAATCAGTTTTGTTATGACAGAACGTCGTGAAACAGCAGCTACACATTACTGTCTGGCTATGGGCAACAGAGACTGCTGCATTACTAGACAACCATGCCTGTGAAGTATTCTGGCAACAGTGTTCATTTACCATTTCCCAATATACATACATAATCGTATACATATATACATGCATACATACATACCAACACAGATATACATACATACATATATGCATTGCATATATACATACCCACATACATAAATAAACAGCAGGAATTCAAATTAAGGGAAGTAAACAATCAATTTTCTTTAATTAAGAATGCACTAAGCAACTGCTTAAACTTTAATAGATGAGGGGCCCAGCATATACTAAAAGGAAATTACTTCTAAATTATGGATTCCATAGATTTCATAAAGAAGCCACGAGTGTTCATATAAGCATATACGGCACGATATGAGTTACAGCCTCTCATTAAGTACATATATACATGTATAAATACATACATACACATAACTACATACATATACACAAACACATATATATATATTATATATACATGCACACCTACAAACATGCATATATGCACACAAAAACACTAATGCACTAATACATGTATTCAGAGGAGGTAATTTTTCCTCAAGTACCTTGAAACCGTGAGCGGAAATGACGCGAATGTCGGCTGGGACGCGGTCTCCGAACTTCACCTCAATGACGTCACCGACGACCAACTCCTCAGCGTGAAGGTTCAACTTCTCACCATTACGGACGGCGATTGCAAACTAAACACAACAAACACAAACACACGTTAGCCAGCGTTAACTTCACTCAACACCAATGAACATGACAACAACAACACCGCTGGACATTGTTAAATGTGAAATATAGTTATTAATAATGAATAATCTAATCTAATCTAATGACTTCTATAGAGCCATTATCTTAATGTCCAAGACATCATTCGATGATCGCTTAGAGTGAAGGTATAGAAATATTTAAACACTGATCCGTGCATGTATGAATGGTATCTATGTATGCAAGTCTGCATTGTATGTAAATGTGTCTGTTGCTGCATGTGTGCATGTACGTATGTGTGCATGTGTGTATGTATGTATGTATGCATTTATGTATGTATGTATGTATGTATGTATGTATGTATGTATGTATGTATGTATGTATCTGGGTCGTTATCCAGTGACGTTTAAGAACATCTGGAAAGTTCATGATATAACACAGGAGGCGATAACAGACGTCGGAGTTGTGACTTGATGGTATTACTATATGAAGGTTTATAAAGGCCAGGTTAATGTATATAAATAATTACACGCACCCACGTTGTAAGATCTGACCCTGCCAGGCATTGTAGACTGTTGCTGCAACAAGTGAGAGAGACAGACAAACAGACAGACAGACAGACAGAGACAGACATACATACATACAGACATACATACAGACAGACAGACAGAGACACACAGAGAGAGACAGATAGAGAGAGACAGACAGACAGAAAGATAGAGAGAGAGAGCAGTGAGGGTTTGTTCCACATTTGCATGGAGAGGCATGACGCATCTCAGTACTCCAGTGGACTTGAGGAGTCATCAAACCAGCTGATCCTTTGCATGGCAGATGAAGTGTCCCTTTGCTTATGCACGCATGTCTCTTTCCGTGTATGTTTGTGTATGTCTGCATGTCTCTATATATACCAGTGCCTTTGTTTTTGTTTGTGCTCTTCAGTGTACGTGTATCAGTGTGGGTCTTTGTGCCCCCACATGTCTGTGTTTGTGTGTGTATGCCCCTGTGTCTCTGAGTATGTATGTTTCAGTGTTGTGTATGTTTCTAAGTATTTGTGTGTGTGTATCTATGTACGTGTGTCTTCATCTTGCATATATTGCAATGTCATTGTGTAAGTCTTTACATGGTTGTGTTTGTCTCTATGTATGCATGTGTTTGTGTATGAGTATGTCTGATTGTTGTTGTGTATGTGTTTATGTATTTGCACATGTCTCTCTGTCTGTGTATGTGTCAGCAATATTTCATGCATTTTGGAATGTGTCTCTGCGTATGCATGTGTCTTTGTTTGAGTATGTCTCAATGTTGTTCTATATGCCTCACATATCAGTGTGTTTGTCTCTACATATGCACATGTTTGTGTTCGATTATGTTTCAGTGTTGCTGTGTGTTTATGTATACGGGCACGTGTCTCTATGTATGTATGTATCTCTGTTTGAGTATGTCTCAATGTTGTTGTGTACATCCATGCATCTGGGAGTGTGTTTTTATGTATGTGTCTGTCTTTGTTAGAAAGTTGCTGTGTAAGTATCTATGTATCTCTCTGTCTGTCTGCCTGTCTGTCTGTGTTTTTGTGTGTGTCTGTATATGTGAAATGTGAAAACAAGACAATGCACTCATTCGTCGAAGGAATGACGAGTATTTGCCAAACAGTTTTCACTCGGTCGCGACTTGAGGCAGAGAAAACAGACCAATATCCGCTCGCAATCACACCCTCGACCGCTCGCGTACATCAACACACACCATGCAAGAACTGGCATCAAGACCTGCTGAATCAGCGACTGACGTCAGACTCGGCGTTCACATGACGTCACGTGGTGAGGCTTTGACTTAGAGCAACTGGAATAATTGGGAATTTGGGAAGTGACTGGATAACGCGATCAGACAACTCTGCTTCATGATTCAATATATATATATATATAACATATATATAATATTACATATATATATATATATACATATATATATATATATAAGTGTGCTTCTGTGAGAAGGTAGAGGAGCCACATAAATGCTCTATTACAGTTATAATGCCAATTCAAAAAGTGGAAACCCTTAATGTGTAGGTTCAATTCCTACTCATGCATGTATGTCCTTTCCCTATGCAACCTGGACGCTCTGCCAGTGTCAGCCCCTCTCTCTGAAACTGGTTTCCATGTAAACTGTGATGTGAGCTTCTGTCTCCTTTCTGTGCTGTTAATTTGCCACCAATTAAAGATCGTTCTATTTGATCGTGGTCACATATTGTCAGATCAGAAGCAACTCTCATCGGTTTTCTTGAAGCATTAGTATAACACAATATATGAATGAATGTAAGTAAGTACGAATCAAAACATTTAATTACCACGCTTGTAAGTACCCTCAAAGTGCAGAACAACTGGTTATCTAACAATCTAAACCTGTGTTTCATAAGAAAATGTTTAACAACTTGTATCTGGCTATTTGTAAAGTGACTTTAACACCTTAACGACGTGCTGTATTGGTTTCCCAGTCATTTTTAGTACATGCTCGTTGTTAAAGTGTGAAGAACCTCACAAGGGCGCTCAACAAGGCAACCTAACAGTTTTAAAAAAGGTGCATCTTAACTTGCCGCCCAAGTAATCCAAAGAGCTGATAATAACATCTGTACTTCTAAATGCCAACTGATAAATGATAACTGCAGCACTGGTATAAGAGTCTGAGGCTTTTGACATATGTTAGATTTAAAATAAACAAGGATAAATCATATTTACAGGCAAGCTGCCAGGCTAAAGTGATTTCAAGTGGTTTAATCTGACCGGTTTATGAACCAGAAAGCACGAAGAAAAACTAGATGCAGGAACGAGGGAAATGCTCCAAAGTGTCTGACTACAGAAGACATGAATGTGTCCAGAATCCTCAAATTGGTATGTAGCTACATGTACATACGTACATATGGAATACATACTTACATAACACACTTATGAGAGTAGTGCCATACAGCGTTACACCAAAGTAGTGCCATACAGTGCTACACCAAATGTAGTCAGAAAACTTCTATCATGGCCCATACCTAAATAGTAGGGTTTACTTGCAACATGACTTAAACTGAAATGTGTGTAAAATCAGACATTGGTCTTTGGAGAAAACTAAAGCTCGGCACTCTAGTTCAGTACTCTGACTCGGTGCCAAGTGATGCCAAGCGATGCATCAGCAGCAGCAACTAGCAGCTTCAAATCTAGAAAGCCACGAACAGAGATATGCTTATCAACTGAGTTATTTGGGGAGTGAGCGAGAACAAAAACAAGTCAGTGTATTGGCTCACATGGAGAATGAAGCTGAGGGACTTTGCTTTGGGTGCATAGGAGAAAACAAGGATCAGGCAGGGAACAGATTTATTGAACCTGGATTCATAGTAATTCCCTTAACAACATAAAATGACAAAGACAATATATAATAAAAATTCAATAATTTTAAAAGCGATAATAACATTTGTAATAATAAAAACTAATATGATACTAATAATATTATAATTATCATCATGATATGTGATATTTTACCACAGGTAGCTATGATCTCTTGAGATTTAAAAAATGTCCAGAGATTAAAGGATTACATCTGAAACAGCAAGGTCCTCATCATGATCGGGCTGAGTGAATAGTGATACAGAAGGCAATTATTATAATTATAATACAGTAAGAACAATGATTCTAATTACTACTGTGCAGACCGATATAAGTGCAAGAAAACAGGACAGAACAGGGATTCAAATCCATCGTGAAGCATCAAAAAATTATAATTATAATTGTACTAGGAATAATGCATTTATATTAGTAGTAGTATTAGCAGTAGTACTGTAGTGCATGTAATAGTAGTACCGGTATTACATATTTCCGGAAGTTGGGCTGCATGTTGTTTTGTTTTCAAATTTTGCCTATTACACATTTTTAAAGTAGCTTAAATTAAATTGATAAACTGAGCAATGTTCAATCATTAGGTTTGTTTTTTTCAAATGTGTATCCTATTCTTCTAATTGTTCTAAACAAAACTATACTTTTCAGCTAATTTGGCTAGCCTACTCGGCCCTACTGTCTCTTTTAATATCCCTTTCGTTTAAAATTGGGGATAATAAAGAGACCCAAGTTGGCTTGTTTATTTTCCTCAATTCCGTTGGGTGCATGTGCATTGAGCTACTCCTTTCTCTTTAGCCACTCCTTCTCTCTAACATAAGTCCACAAGTAACACAGACAGGTCACCCTTTAACTGTATTAAGCTTCCACAATCTGAAGATTCTTGACACGTCTCCTTTAGGTTAAAGACTCCATCTGCTGTATGCTTTATGTATTCACTTTTAGATCAGACATTTCACGTTTATCAGCCAAGCCAACTGTTTTTCCATAAGCTGTCATTCTAATAAATTTTAAACTAACATGACGTTACATTCGTTACAGCTCATTGTTCCTCTCTGCTGTTCACTGTCACACAAACTGTGATCACTCACTCAGCTATTGCCTGATGTGGCTGTAGGAAGAAACCCCATTTCATTTCACCAAGTTTCCATAGCTCTTTTTCCAACAGCCCATGTCCAGTGTACCAATATGCTTTTTCTGACTCATTCCATTTGGCTCACAGTACTGCCACCCCCATGCCCCAACTTCCACCAAGGTTTCAACATACATTGCAATTACTTGTTGCCAGGTTATAAGTGCTACTTCTTTCTGGTGAAATTGAGCTAAATCGTCGTCCTTACCATCTTGAAACTATCATCTTCCACCACCTTAATATTCAGTCAATCAAGAACAACAGCCCTACTCTCCAAAATTATGTCTTGGATCCGGGGCTTATTCTAAAGTTCAGTGATACACAAAATGTGCAGCGATAACTTGAAAGGTGCAGTGATGAGAGGCTGATTGTGCAGGAAATGAATTGTAATTCATAATTATTTATGATTTTTATTATTGAACAAAAGTGACAAAGTGTAATGTCTTATGTGTTTTGCCATTCAGTGGTAGAGTTTCATGCAGTAATGGACTACGATGTGAGCCGAGTTCGAAGCCATTTATAAATCCATATTTTATTTACCTACTAGGCTCTCGCCATGTGCAGTGATAAATTCTCCTTAAAACATGCTCTGCTTGGATCATCAGTAGATATTCTTGCTTTCAACAAAACTTGGCTCCGACATTTGGGCACACCTTTCATTTCTGACATAATTCCTCCAATCTTCTCACTTGCATTTTATGTCCTTTGTAAATTGGCCATCTTCCGTTATTAATCCTCCCAGGTACACAAACTCTGTGACCTGCTCCAGCTCCTCTCCATCCAGTCTCACTTTCAGCTCTTTATATTGTTTTCCGATAGTCATTGTCTTTGTTTTTTGCACATTTGTTCGAGTCCAAACCTTCCACTACTGTCCTGTATCCTGTCTGTCAGTTCCTGCAGTTGGTATGGCGACTCTGCAACCAGTTAATATCATCAGCAAAGCGCAGATTGTTGAGTATCTGTCCATTTAGTGTCACTCCAGATTCGACAGAATTCAGTGCGCAGCTCATCATGGCCTCCAGAAGTAGGTTAAACAGGTCTGGTGACAGGCCGCATTCATGCCTTACACCTGCTGTGATCTTAAACCACTACGTTAGTTCTCCATCCACTCTGACTGCACTCACCGACTTGCTGCATAGATCTTCCAGTAGCATCACCAACTCCTTTGGAATTCCATAGTTCCTTAGTACCTGCCACAGTCCCTCTTGCCATACACTATTGAAAACCTGTTTAAAATCTATGAAATTGTAGTACTAAGTTCAATTTCTTTTGAAGTACTTTTCCGATAGTTGTCGAACAACGACCAGTTGATCTATTGTACCTCTTCCTGCTCTGAATCCAACCTGTTCTTCAGCCACCACCTCTTCGACATGTTTCCACAGACACTGTTGTAGTATCCATGTGTATACTTTTCCAGGAACACTTAACAGACTAATGCCTCGATAATTGCTGCATTCCCTCTTGTAATTTTTCTTATGTATTGGGATGATTATAGCCTTCCTCCAATCAGCTGGACAATTACTAAGAAGTTACTAATTAATTGTAACCCGGTCCAGTTGTTCTGCTATTAAAAAGTATATATCTTGCTGATTTATTAAATGTTCAACTCAGCCATCCACTCCCTAGAGGGCAGATGCAAAATGAGTGGGTGCCTAACAGGCTACCAAGATGCGTGCTCAATAAGATCTTGATAATTGTACCATCATGTTTCGATGATGTTTCAATGTAACTTACTGCAGTTTGTCAGTGAGCTTGTGAATAAACATTGTTGTTGTTATTATTTTTTTTTAAATTATTTTTATTATTATTATTATTATTATTTGTCTGAACATCCTGAGATTACAGTAACGGTTTGAAGTTTTCCCCCATAATCCGTCTTCCACTTACTCCTTCATTAGTCAACACCCCTGGAAAATGGTCACCGTTACAAACCTCAAAGCCGACATCCTTACCTCCTCTCTGCGGTTGCGCCCAGCACCAACAGCTACCCAACCCACCATCCAGCTAACTTCAACATCATTCGGTTCTCAGGCTTTCTTGGTGTCTGGTACAAAGCATTGGAATTTATTCCCAGTTCAGTTTATTCTGTCAATTCTTTGATGCCATTCATGTATAAACTTAAGACTTGTCTATTCCTGACTTCTTGTTTCCTTGATCTGTCAGACTTCAATCAATGGGTTATGACTTTCATTGCGACTTCACCTGAAGCGACCTTCGATTGACGTCTTTGTTATTATGATAAAGGTGCTATAGAAGTCATCAGAAGTCAGGTTGAAATATAGATCAGATTAGGTAAGTAGTAATAAAGTAATAATAATAATAATAATAATAATGAACAATAATAATATGCCTTGGGTTAAAAGACTGCAACAATAATTCTTGTTTTAAAATAGAAAAAGAAAGTGATAATAAATAAGTAGTAATAAAGCAATAATAATAAAAACAATAATAAACAATAATAATATGCCTTTGGTTAAAAGACTGCAACAATAATTCTTGTTTTAAAAATAGAAAAAGAAAGTAATAATAGTAATAAATCTAATAATGCAAATAATAACAATAATGACTAATAATAATATTCATATATTGGAATCAGGTTGCTCTAAAAGAAACTGCACAAACTTCAAACCCTAGAGCATTAGGTTTAAAGTGCAACACAGTTCTAAAACACTGGTACACTCCGAATCCATCTTTGTGCGATAGAAGAACTCACCTGAGGCACAAGGTTCTTGAAGGACTCCATGATTTTTGAGCTTTTTGCTTCTTGGTAGTAGGAGAAGCAGCCCGTCACTACGACAACTGCGGTCAAGACAATTCCAAGATAGAGCTAAAGATGAGAACAGAAACCAAAGCCATTTATCAGATAGGGCAAGAGGTAACATGGGGTGTTTAATAATAGTACAGTTGTTAATGTTCTTGCCCATGGCTGCCTCTCGGGGTAAGCTTAATAGTAATCACAATTGTACATTTCTATAGCGCCTCTTCAGAAAGTGACTCAAACCTGAGAACACAACACCAGGATCAAATAGAATAGTCTTCGATCACTGGAGAGATAGAGGCATCAAAATGGTAAGAAGATCATTGTTACATGTCACATGGCAGAGTAAGAAGATCATTGTTATGTGTCACAAGGCACAGTAAGGATATCATTGTTATGTGTCACAAGGCACAGTAAGAAGACCATTGTTACGTGTCACAAGGCAGAGTAAGAAGATCATTGCTACGTGTCACAAGGCAGAGTAAGAAGATCATTGTTACGTGTCACAAGGCAGAGTATGAAGATCATTGTTACGTGTCACATGGCAGAGTAAGAAGATCACTGTTACTTATCACATGGCATCTGGAGTAAGAAAATCAATGTTGTTAAATGTCACATGGCAGAGTAAGAAGATCATTGTTACATGTCACAACGCACAGTAAGATCATTGTTACGTGTCACATGGCAAAGTAAGAAGATCGTTGTTACATGTCACATGGCAGAGTACTTAGAAGATCATTTTTACATGTCACATGGCAGAGTAAAGCAGCTCATTGTTACATGTCACGTGGCAGAGTAAAGCAGCTCATTGTCACGTGTCACATGGCAGTCTGTTCAAAAGTGGCAAGCCAACCAGAGCAAAGCTACTACGTTGCCCTGCAGTAGTACAGGATGGAAGGACAACCAGAACACTTATCACTGCTGTGCAATCTACGGCCAGAGAGAGATGGCACGTAGCTCCCTAAGATACAATAGAGCGCATTAATGCATCAACAAGAGGATCTCAAACCCAGTGCACATTAAAATGGATAAGCAATGCAGCTCCACCGTATGTGAGTTGAATAGCACTGAAATTTGGAATGCCATCGATTAACCGATTCGCAACATTAAAAAACGTTGAATACTGTGAAAAAAGATAGGCCTGCATAAAATGCATCACCCCACAGTCGTCCCTGGTACCGATGAATGAATGCGTGCATTGGAGTAGAAACAGCCTCAGGAGAGATTAGCGATTAGCATATTGCGTGGATCTGGCACAGATGATAAAGCATGCTCTGCAAACTGTCTTCACACGCTCACAGAGCGTCAATTCCTGGTAAGTTTAATACCCTAGACATTAGGATAGTGGAGCTCTGCAAGTAATTAAAGTCTATCCAGTCTGCAAATAATTCTTTAGAATATTTTAATTAGAATCCTTAGTCAACTATTTAATTTTCTACAATTCTGATTAGTCCCTTTGTTAGTTTTTTTTATTTGATAACTTTGCACTTGCCAATAAAAAGCTCTGGCTTAAAAAAACCTTAAAACCCCAGGCAAGTGCAGAGGTGAAAAGAATAGGTGAAAAGAACCGTGCATCATCGACCGGGCATCATCCCACCAAGACATGGCTACATAAATATCAGCATTGGATTACCTGACCTCATTAACCCCAGACTGTGCCAAGCACAGTTGCTTTAACTTGGCAGCAACCATTAGTTGATGCCTAGAGTAAATGTTTGTGCTGTGTGCATTATATCTACTGTATGTATGATTGCATGTATGTACTTTAGGTTTGTATGTGTGTGTGTGTGTGTGTGTGTGTGTGTGTGTGTGTGTGTGTGTGTGTGTGTGTGTGTGTGTGTGTGTGTGTGTGTGTGTGTGTGTGTGTGTGTGTGTGTGTGTGTGTGTGTGTATTGTGCATGCATGCATGCATGCATGCTTGCATGTATGTATGTATGTATGTATGTATGTATGTATGTATGTATGTATGTATGTATGTATGTATGTATGTACTGAAGGAGTCATGGCATGTATGTACTGCATGTTTGTTTGTATGTATGATTGTATGCAAGTAATGTATCTAATTGTGTACTGCATGTTTGTATGTACTGCATGTAAGTGTACATATATGTAAGTATTTATGTACCTATGTATGTATGTATGTATGTAATGCTTCTGAATATTTATATAGTGCCTTTTATTACTTTTGAGTATTATTACGGAGGCACCATAGAAGTTATCAGATCGAGTACTTAGGTAAGGCAAGCGAGGGTGGGCCTCTGTATGCCTCAATCCCTAGTAGTTGTCTACAGTATTAAGGGTTCAAGGATCTTTGGCTGAAGCGCAGATACGACAACACAAGGAAAGCCTGTTCTCATGGGTCCTGAACTTTTTATTTCACAAGACGCACCAAGATTTGAACCCTGGACGTCTTAACAATCAGCCACCATGCTATGCTTTTTAGATGTCACCGCTGTGGGGCGCCACTTGCACATAAAACACCAATAAAAGCGGTCATTGCCTGTCTGGCCATGGGAACCTTACCTAGAGTATCTGGATATGAATCCAGCATTCACTTCAAGGACTCCTGATGGAGAATTATGGATGCATCACTTATCTCCAAGTCTAAAGTAATCAGAGCAACGGTAATCATATTGATTAACCCACTGATTAACCCATGTGCCACTGACTAATCTTGAACAGTTAGCAGTTTCATTAGAAAATTTGATGTCAATTATGTGTTTAAGTACAACCAATTACTGTCTGGTCAAAACTTAATTAAAACCACAACTTTCAGTTGAAATTTACCTTCTTTTGCATTAAAGTTGGTCTACTGCACTTGTGTAGGATTGAACATTAATTCAATTTTATTCCCACAAAATTTAAATCTAAAAGCAACGGACTAACGTTTTCTCTTCCATTACCTGGCACTATGTTAGGATATTCTACAGCATTTCTTCGCAATAATTTTGATTACGATTCTTAAGATAAACTGCGCAGTTTCACGTACGTCTGCTACTAGGCAAAAAGACCTTGCTATAAAACCGTGTATTTCAGGTTCAACTGCACTTTTACAGACGTACACAGTATATCGTTGCCATACTACTAGTAAACAGTCCAGCTTGTGACGCTGAATGCGCTAGGGATCTGAGCGGAGACAGAGGAGAGAGAGGATGATATCGAACGAATCCACCCCAAGGGAAACGCACAGTAGCGAATTGTGGTCGGAGGGGAGGGACTAGCAATCAATGCGTCGCCGTCAATTTTCATAATTCATCTTTGAATTGCACACGGACGGTGGCAGAAAGGCAATAGGCAGAGGAATAGCAGAGGACGAGCAGGAGGACGAGGACGAGCAGAAGCCGGGGAGCAGGAGCAGGAGGAGGGTAGAGGAGGGAGAGGTAATAGCAGGGTGGAGCAAGATGATGAAGTAGGAGGACGGCGAAGGAGTAGGAGGAGGAGGAGGAGGAGTAACACGAGGGAGGAGGAGGAATCTGAAGAAGTAAGAAGAGAGAGGACAAGAAGGAGAAGTAAGGGGTTGGAATAGGAAGCACAGCCGTAAGATGAGGTAGGAGAAAGAGAAGGAGGAGGAGAAGGAGGAGGAAAAAGGAGGAGAAGGAGAAGGCTTTACCTGGTGTCATCCACTCAGACATGGCACCTTGACTGCTCGGCAGTGCCTCTCAAAGGTGCAAAAATCGATGAATCACGTCTTTTGATAACTCAATCACTCAATCAATAGACGAACCGACCCACCGAACAATCAAATATCAATCAGTCCATCAATAGATGAAAGAATCAACTGGACATCCCGTCTGATACGACACAGTGCTCGTGAACAAGCTGGTGTCCTGCGCTTAACTTCAGAGTAGCGTTTCAGAAATTCTGAGTTTATGAGTATGATCAGTCAACCAGTCAATCGATCAGCAAACCAGCAAATCAGTCAATCGATCAGCAAACCAGCCAATCAGTGAATCGATCAATAACCAGGCAATCGATCAGCAAACCAGCCAAACAATCAGCTACCAGCCAAACAATCAGCAAACCAGTCAATCAGCAAACTACTCAATCAGTCAATTGATCAGCAAACCAGTCAATCAATCAGCAAACCAGTCAATCAGTCATACTAATCAGCAAACCAGTCGATCAGTCAGTTGATCAGTAAACCAGTCAACCAGTCAGTCGATTAGCAAACCAGTCAACCAGCAACTCAATGATTGATTAACTGATCAACTCACATTGTCACCGGCTGGATCCTCGGATGTCGATGCTTGGATCGAGTAAGCGATGAAGCAGAGGATGGCACCGATCCACAGGAGGATCGAGAATCCTCCAAACAGCTGCTTACAGAACTTGACCCATTCGGGCGTCGTCTTCGGAGGAGTCAGCTGGTTCAGTCCATCGCGCTCCAAGATCTCCTTCGCATGCTGTATGGTCAGACCCTGCAACCAACGCCACAGCAAACTTGGTCAAACAAGCTAAGGTCTGGCAGGATGAGATCTCATAGATAAATTCATGGACAAAAAAGATAAAGTAAAGGTGGTAAGATAATTGACAAACTAACCCACCATACCTAGATTTTACGTTTTTCTCCACATATTTCAACTGGGCTTCTATCATGGATCATAATTTTAACTACTATTGTAGTATCATTAGTAGCAATTAATTAATTAATTAAATTTGTAATGCACACACTGTCACACCAAAATGTGAATCTGAGGTGCGGATAGTCAGCCGCCAGAAGAAGATGCAGTTAGAAATCCAAGTGCTTGAAAGCCAAGGAGAAATAGCGAGTTTTGAGCCGCTTTTTGAAGGTAGGAAGTGAATTTGAGCTATAAAAAGAGAGTGGCAGTCGATTCCATTCCTTTGGCGTGGAAGCATAGAATACATGTGAGCACATAATTGTTCTGCATCGTGGCTCAGCTAAAAGACCCGTACTTGATGATCAATGCAACGAGGAGGGATATAAGGAGTTACTAGTGATTGAAGTTGATTGTACTTAAAGTTACCATCCTTCAATGCTTTATGAGCACTTTAGAAGCTATCAGATTAGATTAGGTAGCTAATCATGCTTTCCTAATACAATCATCATGATCTGTCTCTGTCAGCCGTGTTAGAACAGAGGGAACGTAGAACAATAGAATGCATTGATGGCCCTTGAAGTGGACAGACTGAAGCGACAAAAATGGACAGCACTGTTGACACATCTGTCAGCCTTTGTTGGTCAAATCCTAGGGAAGCAGGGACATCAATCATTCCACACTTCGCAACTCCCTCTGCTCCGCCTAGGCAGTCCACTACAGTCCCAATCAGCTGATTATTACACTGTCAACAGCGCAGTGTCAATACCCAGTAAATACCAGAATACATACATACATAGAACTACATGCACAGATACACACCCATACATACATATACACACCCATACATACATACATATATACTGGAACATGAATACATACATGAACACACATCTATGATACACATATATATGGGTACACAAGTATACACATACATACATACATACATACATACATACATACATACATACATACACACATACATACTCACATACACACAATGTCACACATACATACATACATACATACATACATACTCACATACACACACATACATACATACACATACATACAGACATACATACATACATACCTACACACACATACCTACACACACATACAACATACATACATACTTACATACATACACACATACTCACATACACACAAACTCACATATACACACATACATACATACATACACATACAGACATACATATTCACATACATACATACATACATACATACACACACATACAACATACATACATAGTCACATACATACATACATACATACATACATACATACATACATACATACATACATACATACATACATACATACACACATACATACATACTCACATACATACATACACACACATACATACATACATACATACATACACGTCCATATAACAGCCGTTCAGGTGGTACCATTCTGCCACTTGAACAACAGCATTAGGACAATCATGTTAAAGACAATATGAGCTCTTCCAGGAATCGTGTCCTTTGTTCTGATCTGGCCAGGTCTGAAGAGATCCATAACCGTTGTACTTGGCGCCTATTCACTCCACCCTTAGTGTGGAATCGAGACAGGTGCTTCCTTGATTGGTCTGGCACAGGTAAGACAAGACAACCCAGACAGAAGCACCAGGGATGCACTGGTAAGGTCAGGCAAGGTCAATCAGGTAAGAGAAAAAGCTACAGTAAGGTAAGGCAAAGGAAAGTAATGTAAGGTAAGGCAAAGTAAAGTGCAAAGTAAAGTGCAGTAAGCCAGATAGAAGGTAAGTTAAAGTTAGGTCACGAAAGGTTAAGTTGCATAATAAAGCAAACTAAGATGATGATCCGACCTCATCAATGCTCATGCCTGAAATTTATGTAGAGGTTGCTCATATTTTGATGTATATTAGTTATGACTCTACCCAAGCAATTTCGAGTTCTCTGGAGCTTCTGCAAATTTGACTTTGAAATACCAGCAACAAGCTAGTTACAGTAACCTAGGCAACTGGAAACCAATGTATTTATCAGAGCAGGTATGGGGACATGACGTATAATCTGCGTCAGTCAAGAACAGGTGTGTATAACAACATACAAATACCACTGCCATAGTCGGTGTGGGACATATAGTTAACACCAGCACCTAAGTAATAAGCAGAACAGAAAACTAATAAGCGAGTCACCCAGTTTTAAAGACTGAAATCATCCAAACTTTTACCGCTGCTGTGGTGAGCCCAGCCTCAAATACTCAGTATTCGAAGGTTAAGAAAGAGTTTATTAGTCCCTGCCCAAAACTGAGCCTCCTCAAACGCCGTGGACAACAGCTGCATGAACTGTCAAATGAAATGTAAATTTGAGTATCATCCTCATAGATACAAAATCGCACTGGATGACTGCCTGGATTTGATTCCCATACTTGCCAGTTGTGTGGTGTACATGCTGAACAAAAGATGGTCAAGCACCAAACCCCTGAGAGACGCTACAAGCTTGCATAGCACTGGACGAATAATTGCCATTTTAGTAGACTGACCGAGTTAGTGGACAGAGATAAGTAGCATTGACGGACTGTAGTCGGAAGACTGTTCCATTCTATGGGTCCTGACACCGAGAAGGCATGACTACCAACCTTCTGGTTGGTGCGAAGTACAGTAAAATCCCATCGTGAGTTCTCTAGAATTGGAAGAACATGGCGTGACCATGGATGAGGGAGAGCTTCCAGAGTGGATATGGTAAATGAGGAGGGAGATTTGAAGGCGATAGGGGCGCAGATGGGAAGCCAGTGTAGTTCTTGCAGGGTTGGCGTGATGTGATCTCTGGGACCGAGACGTTTTATTAGGCGAGCGGCCGTGTGTAGAACAGATAATTGGGGTTTAGTGTCGATGAAGGAAGACCGGATAGGACGCAGTAGATTAGACTGATAATTACAGTAATATAAAAAATGGTCCTTTATTACTAGATAATTTTTTGTGGGTGAGCGTTCCATATTCACGCGAGTGCCTAGCATGGCTTCCTAATTCCCGATCTCATCTGCTGTTCCTCTAGGGCCTTCATCTGCAGTCACCGAATAATGATGAAACTACTGCTGCATGCCACTGGCCAAGGAGATAAATCATTCCTAGATAAATCTTGCTGCATTCCAGTGACCTCATTTTACCAGCCTGCTAAACAGTAATAATAATAACAGCCATTCCAGATGCTATCAACTGTCTTCAGACAATTTTTTGCCTCCCTTTGGTAAAAAATAATAATAACAATAATAATAATAATAAAAATAATAATAATAATACGCCCCCATTTTTGAACTCCCAAAGGATCATATGTACTCTGGGAAAATAATAATAATAATAATAATAATAATAATATAGCTATGTCAGTAGTGTGTCAAATTTCTTCCGGATTACTTAGCGATAACAAATGTTTTGACGAGATACATACATAAATACATTTACGCAGACATGTAAATATATACCTAAATACACACACACACACACACACACACACACACACACACACACACACACACACACACACACACACACACACACACACACACACACACACACACACACACACACACACACACACACACACACACACACACACACACACACACACACACACACACACACACACACACACACACACACACACACACACACACACACACACACACACACACACACACACACACACACACACACACACACACACACACACACACACACACACACACACACACACACACACACACACACACACACACATTCAATTTACCTTCATCGGCTAGTGCTACAACATGATGTCTGACCTGACAAATAATACTAAAGGCAGCGGATATACGCCACGGCGATCAATGGCGATTAATCGACGGACCTAATGAATGAAATATTTAAGGGATATTTATCTTCGCCAAACGTTGACGTCTGCACCGACAGACGGTCGATGTCAGAGAGTATGTCGCCTCACTGAAATGTATCCCCAGTGCAAACAGTTCTTTGTTGAAAATCAGTCAATTGTCAGTCAGTCACCCAGCCAGTCAGCCATGAATTGCAACCAGCCAACCGGCAGTCAGTCAGCAAGACAGCAAATCAATCATCCAGTTTGCCAGTCAGTCAGTCACTCACTCAGTCACTTGCCAGCCAATCAATCAGCCAGTCAGTCAATCAGCCAATCAGTCACCCAGTCAATCAGCTGCCAGCCAATCAATCAGCCAGTCAGTCAATCAGTCAGTAAGTTGCCATTCTGTCAATCAGCCAGACAGTCAATGAGTCAGTCAGTTGCCAGCCAAACAATCAACCAGCCAGTCAATCAGCCAGCTTCAATCAGCCAATCAGTCAGTCAGCTGCCAGCCAGTCAATCCGCCAGTCAGTCAGCCACCGAGCTAGTCATTCAACCAGTCACCAATATAACAGTGCATTCGGAGGTGCTTTGCATAACAATGCATTGGTCAGATACATTGAATATTCCTCATCGACGATATTTATTGAGTTCTGGGCGGCAATACAAACAGTAGCAATTGAATGGAAGGTCGCCTGTATGGGGTGAATGATGGCTGGAAGAAAGAATAGACCAAAAAATAAATGGAAGGAATAATGAATGGATAGAATCGATTAATAATAATCTGAAAAATGTAAAGCGCACAAAGTCACACGGGAATGCGAATCGGAGTCACGGAGAAATGATAGTTGGAGGAAGAGATGGACTGGAAAGTAAGATGAATAGTTTACAGGCTATAAGGGAAAGGTTCGAGACCTCTGAGCATTAGACGTTCAACTTCACACTCCAAAGTCATTCTTCGTGTATTTGGTCTAGCACAGCAGTTCTGAAACTTCATTTTTATTGTACCACCAGGTAAAAAAATTGAATGTTGGCTTACCACCAGCAAAGGTCAGATCAAAAACAACAGGCGAGCGTGAAGCACCCCTGCAATTAGCGTATAAAAAATTTAAACTTTTAAGAAAAAGAAGCGCATGGTGGGCATAAAATAGAGAAAGATCGGCATAAACTTATAGAAAGTTGTAATTTTTTTTAAATTGTTTGCGCACCACTTAGCGACACCTGGCGTACAACTAGTGGTACGTATACCACCGTTTGAGAACCCCTGGTATATCGACAAGCAAGCCCTACAGTCAAAGTCATAGGTCCCCAGTTTCATAATTAAATGCATATAGCGCCAGAGGATCTCTCTCTGTGCTGGCCTTAACGATGTTGAATGTCATTAGGAACAGAATATTCCTCTGCTCGTAAACAATGCTCAGATTATAATTAGAAGCGTTAGAAATGGCTGGCTCGCACGCACACACAGACCCAACCAACAGCTTCCCAACTGGAGTTGACAGATGACAGGAAGTTGTGGATGACTGGTTAAAACTCCCTCCAACTGAACTTACTGTCTCGTAATTTGTTCCAAGTCGTTGAGCCAGCTCCTCGAAAGAGATCTTGTGCTCATCCTGCAATGAAAGAAGACATCCCAAAGTGACTAATAATAAATATTTTAATAAGCATTATTACATTCAATTGTGCGCGTCTGTCTCACTGGTAAAAACTACTTACTTATTTACATAAGTGAAGAGAGAATAATGATGGAAAGTGATAATGGATGGATGGATGAATAGAAAATATGCACTGATGCATTGATTGATGGAAAGGTAGATGCCAGCTGAAGGATGCATGGAATGGATGCATGGATGAATGGGTGGATGGATGGATGGCTGGAATGGATGCATGGATGAATGGGTGGATGCATGGATGGATGGATGAATGGATGGATGGATGGATGGATGGATGGATGGATGGATGGATGGATGGATGGACGGATGGATTGGGTGAGTTGGTGGATGGATTGATGGATGGATGTAATGGATGAATGGATGGATGGAATGGCTGGAATGATAGCTGGGATGGATGGATGGATGGAATGGATCGATGGAATGATAGCTGGGATGGATGGATGAAAGGGTGAGTGGGTGAATGGATGGATTGGGTGCTTGGGTGGATGGATGGATGGATGGATGGACGGATGGACAATCACTTACCATTTCGACTTCTCTCTTAAGATTTTCGAGGTCTTCTTTCTTCTTTCTTCCTTTAGACTTCTTCTTCCCGTTGGCTTTATCTTTTTTGGGGACCCCATTGTCCTCAACTGGCGGGGTTGCGTACCGATAGTCCGCCTTGGGATCATTCTAAAGAAAAAACACTGAGTGTTAAATCAATGGATTAGAAATGTTTAAAAGAGCCAACAATGAACGTAAAAGTAAAGTAAGGTGACTGCAACAGAGTCACTGTAATAGCAAATTTGCATAGACCATTTCCAAAGAAACACAGGTTACGGTAAGATAAAGTAAAGTAAGGTAAGTTAAGGTACGATAAGGTAAGTTAAAGTAAGGTAACTTAAGGCAAGGTGAGGTAAGCTAAGGTAAGGTGACGTAAGGTAAGATGAGATAAGGTAAATTAAGTTAGGGTAAGGTAAGTTAAGGTAAGGTAAGTTAAGGTAAGGTTAAGGTAAAGTAAGTTAAGGTAAGGTATTCGCTCATTATCATATATCTCCATCACCAAGAGTCTTTAGAGAAGTGGGCCTTGGGTTGAATGGAATATTTGGCATAAGCACACATACGACACCAGCAATCTAAGAACTGGATGACAGCCTGACAATGTGGCAGCAAAGCTAACAATAGATTACTGTCTGGCAATGAAGCACAACGATTACTGCCAGACACATTTAGCCGATTACCACACAAGGCCACACTAACTGTGCACAACAGTAACTGGTTGAAAGCAACAGACTACTGAATATGGTTACGTGTGGATGGCAGAGAAGCAACAAATGGGCAGATGACCAAGCAAGCAAGTACATGCTCTCTTTGCCTCTTTTCAGTAAATGCTTGAAGACCACTGTGTTAGGCCAGGAGCGCCCCCGATGAGTCTCTTGAAGCGAAGCTATATGTATTTGCAATTACAATTACCATTAAGTAAGTAAGTATATTCTTTATTATCATTACATGTAAGATGTAAACAAGTCAATGACCCAGTGAGTGAGCACGTGAGAAAGAGAGTAAATGAGCAAGCAACTAACCAGGTGAGCAAGCAGGCTTCTCATACAGCAACCAAGTTTAATAGTAAATGAGTGATGGAGTGACTGGCTCTAGAGTAAATGACCTTTCCAGGGAGGGAGGGAGTAATCCAGGGAGGGAGCAAGCGTGTCTTCGAGGTTAATAAGCTAAAGGATTAGCTCAGCACTGGCCACAGCCCCACCTTATAATATATACACTTCTATTATGAATATAAATTAGTCCATTAAAAGGCGATCAGGAACCAGAACGACTTTCTACGATTTCCGCCGGAAGTCTGCAAAATCTGCTCGGATTTAGTTCCAGGGTAAGAAGCAAAATCTCGGAAACACGTGATCCAACAGAGCAACCGACAAAGTAGGAGTAATTGAAAAGGTGAGACTTCAGTTTTGAATGGAATAGATAGAGGAACATGAGGAGGAGGAGGATGGGTTGCAAAGATGGAGGAACCGCGAATCTGCGGAATTCAGAGGGAGATCGTTCCATAGGCGTGGTGATGTGTTGGATATGGCTCCATTGGAGAACTTCAGCTGAGTAGTGACCGGGGGTCGAGAAAGACTGAGATAGGAGAAGGATCAGCAACAATTATAGTTAGACTTAAGGTAACAGTTATAACCTAAGTCCCATTGACAAATACTACTTTTCAGAAACGCTCATAAAGTAGATATCAAGTTCCCGGTGATACAGCTATTTTGCACACGTGACAGGCAACCAACTTGGATACTAGACAGTTCCGATCTAGTCCCCCTCTTCTGAGGGGAAACAAGGTTTGTCGGGGGGGGGAGGGAACCAAGGGCGACCTTTTTGGGAAATTGTAAATTGCGTGTTCCAAGGTCCTACGTTTTTTTGGGAATTTCATCTTACAAAAAAGTTGATGACCTTTTTTTAGTGATTCATTCCACTTTCCGGACTAATTTCGAAATCTAAAACTTTGACGACCGTTTTTTTTAGGAATTCATCTCTCAAAAACTTTCATATATACTCGTCTCTGGGGAACGCAACATCTATCCTGGGGGAATTTCCCCCCCAAAAAAAGGTGTCTACATTAAAATATTGCTGGCCTTTTGGGGGGAAACATAAATCCTGGGGGGAATTTTCCCCCCCCCCCCGCAAAGGTGTCTAGATTAAACACTGTCTATCAGCGCCGTCGCCACTAGTGTCGCATGTCAGCAGACATAAGATATTATCCACAGCTACATCACCCAGCTGTGGGTTGCATAGTGGCTCAGAAGATCATTATTGGTCGCAGTGAGTGAAAAAGGATGTGACGAGTTTCTCGGCGTCGGCAGAACCTTCTTTCTTAAGGGATTGGAAAGGACGGAGGAACTAATTGACCAGGTGAGCCAACGAAGGAGAGACAGGTGCAAGACGAGCAGAACGACGATGTTTTGTTCTGCTGATATGAAGGACATATTGAATAGGTCCTGATGACATGCATGTGCGTACCTACGTCTATGCGTGTAAGTGCACATGTGTGGGTGTATATGTATGTGTATGTATATGTACATGTACGTATCTGTGTATGCATGTATGTCTGTATATCTGTATCTGTATATACATGTGTATATGTATATATTTATATGCATGTATTGTACGTGCAAGAGTACATGCATATATGTGCATAAGGGGCCATCCATATATTACGTACGCAAAAATCCGGGGAAATTGGACCCCTCCCCCCTGTTCGCAAGCGTACTTTCTTCCACACCCCCCCCTGTGTACGTACACTTGACGCTCACCCCCCCCCCCGAAGACCAGCTGCAGAAAGTGCCTCTACTGTCTGCACTTTAGTCCAGATTGAAGGATGAGTGAGGGCCAATATAGACAAATTATAGGTATCTCGTTAACAGCATAGAATAACTGCACATGGCTTTTATATAATGTAATAAAATGCCATCGAACGACTATAGGACAATACAGAGTTATAAATAGGCTAATGTGGACGTCATAATTAGAAATTCATTTTGCGTACGTACACTTTTGTCCCCCTCTCCTCCCCCCCGTTCGCACCCGTACGCAAAATCGCCAAAATCCGACCCCCCTCCCCCCTCATTGCGTACGTAATATGTGGACGGCCCCTAAGTGCTCATATCGATGTGTGAATATGTGTTGTATGGATATGTATGCAAGGATGTGATATGTTTGTGTATTTGAGCACCTTGTTAGTCATCGTATAACCCTTCAAAGGTACTGACACATGGCTATCCAACAAATTTAATATTTCAAGTCTTACAGACAGTAAAAACTTGACTAAACGTTGGCTGAAGAAATTGACTTAAGATAGGTTGAAGAAAATTGGCTTAAGGTCCCTGATGAAAATTGACTTAAGGTCTGCTGATGAAAGTTGACTTAAGGTAGGCTGAAGAAAATTGACTTAAGACTGGCTGAAGAAAGTTGACTTAAGGTAGGCTGAAGAAAATTGACTTAAGACCGGCTGAAGAAAATTGACTTAGTCTGCAGAAGAAAACCCTGGATACTGAAAGCCGGTTGAAGAAAGAAGACACCCTCTCCGAAAAGCTGCTAAATCAGCTGCTAAACATTCTGCCAAGATTGGAAGAGGAGGAAATTCGAATTCTCTATTCATTATTTTTCGACGTCCGAGGGGAAACATTGAATATCGAATGAAGAGGGCGGCGACCGTGGTTAAGACGAGCAATAGCCGCTCATGAGGCAATATTGTCGGCAAGATTACTTCACGCTGCGACGCTGCATCCAGTCAATCGCAACGGGTAGGATAAGGTATACGATCTGGTAAGCAAATAAAGTAAGGTAAGGTATGATGGAGTAAGGTGAAGGTAATATAAAGTAACGTAAGATATGCAAAATAAGGTAATGTAAAGTAAGTCAAGAAATGACATGGTTAGGCGGCAACATGATATCAGGCAAGTACGGGACGGAGGAGATAGAGTCACATACACCAACAATTAGAGTACTAGAATACCGCACTCCCATCGGTTGTGGGGTCTCGAGGCCGTGGTCTTGGTCTTCAGACAGTCTCCAGACTAGAGCTGTACCGATACCTCTACCCCATTCGTAATCGGGCTGATTATTAGAGCAATCGGCGCAATTTGCATCGGCAAAATAATCGGCGCCGATAAAAATTACTTTATTATAATGAACGTTTTTTGCACAATAATCGTTACAAAAAGAAAAATGAGCACAAATATTTGTTTTGTTTCTTATTATTGATTTATATTTATCATTGTACTACTTACTATAGGCACCATAGAAACCAAGGGCCTATTATACAAAGTATTGGGGGACTCCTTATATACAATGTCGTGTGCCAATAGTTTTTGGGCGATAACAAATAATCGGACTCATACGCGATATCGGCTATTACAATAATCGGCTATACGCGATATCGGCATAATCGGCAAAAAGGGCTATCGGTACACCTCTACCCCTGACCAAATAAATATGGTCTTGGCCTAGAATGTGCTGCATGGTCTCAGTCTTGGTCTTTATACTTCAGACATGTGCTTTGATCTTCGTCATGGGCTTTGGTATTTGGCCTTGAATGTGGTCTTGATTGCTTATTGAGCATTCGCTGTTTTGTATGTATTGGTACAAATGGAAAGGGCCTTGTCGTCTGATCCTATTCGGAAGCAACGAGACAACTTGAAGTCGCAGTCAACCATGGCTGCCTGTGCTCGATTGGCTAGCATAATATATTGATCCAGTCCCTCAAGGTTGCATCTACAGCCGGAGAAGCAATGCAAATAAAATTTGGTGGACTTTTTCCTCTAATGGACAGCCGCATTGCAGTTCAGCAACAACTGCCTTCTGTAGAGAGAGTGTTTAGTTGTAGTAGACTGTTTAAGACAACTTGCAGGGCACGGCTTGGAGACAGAACCTTCTATGGTTTAATATCAGAAATATGTTACAAACATCTAACGTGAATGATGCATTTGATAATTTTGCAGTCGAAATTTGCATTAAAATTCAAAACACTGGCTTCAAATAGCTTTATATTGCCGCAAATTAAGAATAACATATTGCCTGAATTTTGCAAAGTTTATGGTCTTGGTCTTAGAAAACTCGGTCTTGGTCTTGAAGCTTAGGTGTTGGTCTTGAGCCAAGTGATCTTGGTCCGAGTCATTGAACTTTGTTCTTGCTATAGCACTGATTTATAGATAAGTGAATAATATATGCGTGCGTAATATGTATGTACATATTTATGTACATTTGTGTGTGTGTGTGTGTGTGTGTGTGTGTGTGTGTGTGTGTGTGTGTGTGTGTGTGTGTGTGTGTGTGTGTGTGTGTGTGTGTGTGTGTGTGTGTGTGTGTGTGTGTGTGTGTGTGTGTGTGTGTGTGTGTGTGTGTGTGTGTGTGTGTGTGTGTGTGTGTGTGTGTGTGTGTGTGTGTGTGTGTGTGTGTGTGTGTGTGTGTGTGTGTGCATAGGCGCTCGCCGCTCGCACACAAACATCCATTTTCTGGTAGCAATTTATTCGTTGTTGTCCGACATCGAGCATGGCTTGTGTTTATTGATCTTGGTAGCCTTGCGATCTTTCGGTTTTAGATCCGGAGAGAAAGCGCACAAAAGAATGGCAAGAATAAATGAACAAAAGGCGTCAGGACACAATCTACACGACCGAAGGGTAAACAACCGAAAGGTAAACTGCAATTAAGGGTAACTTAGGCCTACTAAGCCCTCCTAAAAGCGCCTAAGTGATTTTAAAACGGCGCTATATGCCTAAACATTTTCTATTAAGTTTTCTGTCAATCCATGAACGTTAACAGCGGTAATGGCGGCGGCAGAAGGCAAGAAAGGAATGGCATGGTTGCAAGGTAGTTGATGGCCGCTGAAGGTAAGGGAAGAATGGTATGGTACAGAATGTACAATACTAAGTGAATAGTCTGCTGAAATATAAATATGTTGAACGATCTTGCCCGATAAATTCATGAAAAATGAAAGGAGTCGAGGCCATGCAGTGATTATAAAAACGTGTACACTTAGTTTTTTCACCAGAAGGCTCTCTGGATGAACATTATGGAGTCTGGTACGAATATGGATGTGTAGATTGAAATTGACATTGATGGCTTTTTACAGAACGAAATTAGGACACTTCTATACAATTTGCCATCCACTGCACTAGACGCTTTCAATTACTGACTAATTTAGAAAACCATGGTGCTACACACACACACACACACACACACACATATATATATATACATATATATATATACATATATATATATATACAGTTAGGCTCCTACAAAAACAATAATGAACCTCAAACTCTATATATACATATACACGTATATGTATGTCTGTATATGCATATGTGTATGTATATATATATATATATATATATGTCTGTATCTATGCATGAACTCTGCACGCTTACAAGTGAGAATATATTATATAGACATCTATGCCATACAATCTATATATAGACATTCGTGTAGGCAACCATTTTGTTGGCCTGCTTTTATTTACTTATGAATGTATGCAGGCACCCCTATTTCATTCATTCATTCATTCATTCTGAGAATTTTATATAACACGTCTTCAAGATACCTACTCAGAGGCGCTCAATATTTACATATTATGTAAGTGTGATGTATGAATATATCCAGTGCTTTTTTCTAGAAAAAAGGTTCCGGAACGGCACAATTATGGACGAGCCAAAATCCCGAGAAAAACTGGATTGGGGGTTGGGAGGGTCTCAATAAACACTGAAAACAGTCCAAAACACTGAAATTAAATTAAAATAACTAAATTATTGTTTTTATTATTAAAATAAATAAAGTATTTTTAGGAGCTGAAAAAAGGTGCCGGAATGCCGTTCCGGCTGGAAAAAAAGCACTGAATATATCAATCAATCAATCAATTTTTTTTTATTACTAATACATCCTGTCAGAATGCAACTTGAATACAATAAGTTATAAAGGATTAGATGAGTTGTATAAAAGTAATTGATATATAAGTAATCAATATATATGTACGAACACGCATGTAAGCAATTCATGCATGGATGCATGTATATACTATATAAGACAGACCTGTATATATGTATCTGTGTATTTAAATATTTAAGCATGCACAAGTATCTTGGCACTTATATAGCGCCGTTTGCCATCTCTCTCAAAGTGCAACCTTTATAGAATAATTGTGTTTGTCTTGCCATCTTCTAGTATCCATCGAATACCCGACTTGTAGCTCCACTTGGTATCTCTGAACAACCCTTCTGACAAGACGCAGGGCTTTTAATTATAGCGCTTTAGAAATTTCCAGATTACGATTACGACGTATCAAACACAAGTCAGTCAGCGTGGCCCTATTACTGCCAGACACTGGCTTTGGGTTATGACCAGGCTTGCCCTCGTGTAAGAAAATTATGTTCTGGCCACATTAGCCACTGCTCCGAGCAGACATTAATTCGAAAAGTGCAAGATTTTCTGATGGATACGACGCCATGACATCAATTAATCGAACGCTGAATATTCGAGTACCCGTCATATCAAGTGCCGCGGGAACGCTGGATGAACCAGATCGCACCGGATGCAGCACGATTCACCGACGCGTCCTAGGAACCGAGGTCACGTGGAAAGTTTCCATAGCAAGCTGCCCATTTCTCAATTATGCCATCCGACGCGATCCGTAACATCAGGTCCTTATAAACCGATGTACGCCTAATTATTACGTATTGGCATTATATAAATGCATAAATAAAACAGGATAAAATGCACACGGACAAGTAGGCGTACAGAAAAACAAACAAAAGTTATACAACGTATGCAAGTGGTCTGGCTAAGAGTGCATGCTACTGCCAGTACCGTTGATCTATTGGTTGGACCAAGCATACCATGGGCAGACAAAACGGATGCGATTTTATCCCATCCGATGCGTTCTGCCGATCCTTCCAACGAAAAGGAGTTAATTTTAAAAAACCCTACACGTGACCGTGTCCCGTGCGTTTTGCTGATCCTCTGACAAAAACGTAAAAATCGCACCGAACAGTGCAACATCACTCCAGGAAATCAATAGCCAGAGCTTGGAAGCTCTACACGCACGCAACCGCTGCAATACCCGCACAGCCCCGCGCAAGCACGGTGGCAGAGTGCATAATGCGCCAAAAACGCGGTTGCATTAAACCGCCGCTACACAGGAGCAGACGACAAGAGCGTTATCATTCCAGCGGCCATCGTGCGATCCATTACTGCATCCTCCGGCCGCTAGAGGGCTGGTTCTCGGTAATAAAATGCCAATCGCACCCAACGCAATAAAAGTTCGGATTGAAGCTCAACGTACTTGCTAAAGTCATCTGAAGTCGCCAGATTTAAGCAAACTTCACCGAATGTACGCCCACAAATAGCACTCATCTTCGTCGTCGTAGTCAAGATCATCATCATCGCCGTAGTCGTCAAAATCGTCATCGTTGCCAATGGGTGTCACACCTAAATACCTCTGACTCAGTATGTCTTCCCGCCTCAGCTGGCTCCCTTCGCCCTCTTCGTTCCTCTGATCGACTTGATTTAGGCTATTTGTTTCCCAAGTGAGAACGGCCATGGCCGAGTCTCGTTCCTTTGTTAGTATTAGCCCTTAGTTGTGGCATCCGCTTCCTCCATCGGATCGGGCTGCACTAGGCCTACTACCTGGTCATCCTGCAGATACAGCCTTTCGTAGTCTTAAAACTTTTGCCTTTATTCCCGAGGACTTTAGCACTTGGAGCGCCTCTGAATAGTGGGCACTGCGTAGAGGCGCTTTATAAGTTTTGAAATACAATACAATACATCTATAGTCGTAACCTTGTATTGTGACGGAGGTACCCGGCTTAAAAGTGGAGCGAGTCACCTGTGCTGAAATATTTTACGACCCGACGGCGTAATTTTGGTAAATTGATGAAAGTTCAAGCAACGACATTTTAACGGCGGTGTCCGTTTCTTGCATACTTAACTATCGCAATGCTGATATATCATAGATGCCTTCACGCTAGCTTACTTACTTATTGTTTTATGTTGCTAAATTTGTGTATTGGGGAAGGGAATGGAGAGAAGAGGAAACGAGGGGAAAAGGAAGAGGAGGGAAAGAAGAGGGAATTGGTCACTACCATGGCAATTACTCTATCATTCGCTTCTATTTTCACACATTCCCATAACGCCAACACCGATGCATTGGTCGTATTTTAGCTGAGCAACTTTGCCATTATTAACGAATCGGTGTGACAAAGCGGGCGCTAACAAAACGATCCACACATTCACCCCTGGGGATTCAAGCCCCTGCCTATGTACCCGCATTGTTTGTCTTTTCGTCCTTCTGTTAGCATGTCTGTCTATCACCCTGATTCGTTTACGTGGGTAACTTCTATCTTATTTACAACATAAACCATGCCAGCTTTTTTCGGAAGTTCTTGAAAGGTCTTATACAAAATGTTCGCATACAGGGATCTATAAAAGTGTGTCGAAAGGCAAACAAGCCGTACCAGAGCCATTGCGATTTTCTGGTTCTGGGTGCTTACCAACACAGCACGCCTTTCAAGCATCACGCGTTGCATTTCGTACAATCGTATCGCAAATAAAACCGACTAAAGCCGAAATGAAATATTCATCGCCCCACTCATCAACCCATCAGGCCACTCACCCACAAGGCCACTCTCAGTCTCACACACCCACCAACCCACCCCCACCCTCTGCCGCCCGGGTTGGTGCGAACAAATTCGACAAATTTCGCCAATGATGATGCCGATTATGTGACGTCTGTTTCTGTCAGCCTGGGTGGGGGTGTTTGATGGGAGCGATGACTGTGGGGTGGGAGAGGGGACCGAAGGGCCTGGGGACGTGGAAAATTGCTGGGAATCAGGGCGAATATTACAGTGTTCCACTTCCGATAGCTATTCATTTTCCGACAACGAGAGAAAATTTCCAGTCACATCCGTCCTCTTGCCATCAGTCGATCCGATCGTTCGCTTCGTTTTCATCTCACAATCAATTCAAAACCCATCCACCCGTCCATCCAGCCACATTTATCCTCCATCCATTTACTCATTAATCTACAGCCATCCATTGTCCGTCTATATATATCATGATCATAATATCTCTTTCGATCCCAAGTCAAGAAAGATGCATTTTAAATTGAATCCGTTTATCCATCCATCCCATTTATGTCCATCCAAGTTCATCCCATCGACGTCGATGATTCATCCATCCATCCATCTAGGCCTATATCCATCCATTCATCTATATCCATCCATCCATCCATCCAATTTTTAAGCACGCTGTATCTTTAGCGTCTGGTTATAATAGGACACATCACAATAGGCCTACATGCGATGGATTACTAACTTCTGATGACAAATAACTGTTAAACTTCGCTTGTTCACCTTTGAAGCGGATTTTCATCCCAAACTTTGGTCCAAGACGAGAGAACGCGGGCGTGATGAGTCACACTGACCCGTCACGATCCTCTCGCTAACTAGAAACGTCCATCCAATCTCATCCGGTAACAAAAGTTCATTAAATACGAGTATAAACAGGCCCCTTCAACTGTTAACTTGCTGGCCCAATGAATCATAAATTTTAAAGGCTTTATGGTTTCATAATCCGTCTCAAATAAACATTTCCAAATACACAACAGACTACTTTGCTAGTCGCGCGTCTTTCCCGGGTACTTATGAATATTCATGAAATGAAATATGCAAGACATGATGAACGCCCACTGGAGAATTCCAAGAAGCGCGTTTATGCAACGCCATCGCCATCTATCGTCTGCTGACACATTAGCTGAATTGGAGCAAGGAGTAAGCATTACTTTGTTGCTATTATCAGCGTTGGCTATAAATCAAATTTCAAACTCATCAGCTAATGTGGAACAGAGAGCAGCAGTCACTCTCTTCAGATTATCGTCTCTAGCCATAAACTCAGTTTAACAACTCCTCAGCTACAGCACGGAGCAACTATATCATTACCGGTACCGCGATATTATCATGTCTCACCATGATAAAACTAAATTTAATTTGAAATCAGCGGCTAAAGTACAGCAGGGAGCAACTAATAATTATATTCTTTATTATTTCAAACCGACAGACGCAGTAAGATTACATTGAAACATGAAAGTACAATCAATATCTTAATTAACACACGGTTTGGCAGCCATGCAAGGCGCCGCCCTAGAGGGGGGTTACGGGAGTCGAACCGCGTACCTTATGCTCTCCTGGCCATGAGTGTTACCACTGCCGTTTGATAGTCATTTCAGCTGCATTTCAAGTCTTCACTTGAATGTAGATCTATAGTCGCGTGTAGAGCTATATAAATTATTCTGTAACACTCGGAATATACTTGGGTACGACGTGGAATGCGCCCAATCACCTAACAGTTCGGATGACACGGCCACCAATCAATCCGACACGCTGTCGCCATAGTTACTCGTGTCTCACGACAGCCTCTTAAAACGGCGTGTCAGCGCGGTGTGATGTCACACATTTATTCAACACTACGTTTTGTGCTAATTAGACTTCAATGAGAGCATATATTTCCCTTAATCTACCTTAGAAATCAATTCAGTTGCAGTAACAAACTTATAAAGACGAGGTCCATGGCGACTATCACATGCATAGTCACAGTCAACATCTGTAGGGCTCCTTACAATGCTCCGAACTCAAGAAAATCAACCTGGCTAAATGAGACACAGTAGGTCTAATATGTTCTCGACACCATCAATCAGATGCTTAAAGCAACAGAAACGCTTAAGCAACTATTAAAATTACTTACACCTTACGTAACGATGAAATGCTTAAGCGAACAAGATGCAAAAGCAAAAATCAACTGCTTAGGCAAACAGAAAATGCTTAAACATTCCAGCACACTGGCCCAGTTAGATACAGCGGTAAGAGCGTAGGCTGCATTCCATACTCCTCTGTTCAAACGGGCAGCGGTGGTGAAGGATCTCACCCGATCAATTCACTGAAAACTGAGCAGGGACGAGGTCGTACGGTCGCTATATAAAACCGTGCACATTTACAATTTACACAGGTCATGACCTTGCTACGTCATTCACGAGGCTGTCGGTAACCACGCAGCCGGTCTATCACTGCAATCCATAAACCATAAAGTTATTTCTGGCAGCAGCAGACACCAATTAATGTGGTCATGTCGAGGTTCCGATGAAGAAGTCTGAACCAGACAATGAATCAGCAAGTAACAGATCAGCCAGGCAACCATCAGGAAATCGTTACTCGGCGGTTCATCAGACCTATTGGATTTCTATCAGGCTTCGCCAGTGAACTATGTATGATCAATGACAACGACTTCGCTGGAATTGTCCATCGATTGTGCTTCATCTTAAATGCGCCATATCATCTCAAATTAGCTCAGATAGTTTCTCAATACACGTCATGTTCAGAATTTTAGGGAAAGGGCTCTTAATATGCACCCTCTAAGAGAAAATACGGTTTTCTCCGACTTCCTAGGCCTAAGTAAAAAAACTATTACGGTACCCCGATATATAGATCGAGTTTAGGAATTATTGTGACATGGTGAAAGATGTCTTGGTAGCTTTGCCAATTTGTAGGATTTGAAAAAGTGGTCCATATTACACATACAGTTGTGTAAAACGGACTACTATTCTGGATTTTAAAAATACTTGAAAAAACCTAGAACATAGACCTAAGTCTAACTATAGGCCTGCAACATAGAAATGACAGGCTTGAAACACAAAGAAAAGAAACTGCGGGCCACTAGCTATTAAACAAATGAAAAAATAACAAAACCAGGCACTGAAAATAGCACAATGTTAGCACTAATGGCACTGCTATTTAATACAAGAATAAAAATTGAAATGCAGTTAATCAATTAATTGTAATCAAGCAATCTGAACTCAAATATTGAAACGTTTACATTTCAATGAATTAATTGCTTATTGACCTAATAATTGTAAGAATACTTGTAATACTTAATTATTTGTAATAACCATAAATGTACTCTCACTAGCAAAATGAAATGCCCACTAAAGTAGTAAGAAAAACATCTACTTAGGTCTATGAAAGCGTTAATATTTGGTCCTAGACTAAAATAATTTTTAGATCTATTAAGATTTTGTTCAAAAATTTTATTTACAAATGTCACATGTATAATCACTATCATCATTATCAATTTATCGTCCAATCCAGCACATCGATTGTGTGGCCACTTTAGACATTTTATGCACATTAACCTAGAAATGTGTAATATGTCCCAGGTGCGTATTACACACTCATAAAGTAGTCCGTATTACACGTGGCATGGTTGTTTGGCCAAACACTTACTGACAACAAACTGCTTGAACTTGAGCGACCGGGGTTTATTCAGTAAAAATATGCACTAAATCTAATACGTAAAAAAACATAACATGTTACGTCGCCGTAGGGGTATTCTTTGAGACATTAAAAAAATACACCTTCTTATAGCAGAAAGCGGAAGAGAACTTTAAAATGATTAGGACTATCTAAAAACATAACTGAATGGTGCAACTAATGCCCTAAAGTCTAGATACCATCGTGATCCGTATTGCACGGGGGTCCGTATCAAAAGCCCTTCCCCTATCTATGTGTTTTATCACAAAGCACCTATAGCCATTCATTTATTTAATTAAAATACTGATCTGACTCGTAGCCAGAATCTCAACAGAGCGTTTCTCCGCACCTTTATAGAACCTCACAGAGGCGCTAATCTCAGTAGACCTATACATCTACAATGCACAATGCTACCTCCAAAATATCTGCTTATTCGCACAAATAACGCACATAAAAAATCCGGTTCATTTTAGCTCATGAACCCTGTTCTATTTCCTTATCAAGGTCGAAATTCTCCAAACGCCCCTTTCAAACAACACCTTATCAAGTGAATTACACTAACATTTCAAGGTGACTCGGATTTTGCCCAATTCAGCGATTATAAACCGCTTTCTTTTGCTTAGTTCGTGTGACCTGTGAAGGGTCGTGGAACTGAATCTGTTGCAACATTCTCGGTATGTCTCTGGTTAACGAGATAACTCGAAATCGAGATATGAACACAGCAGAAATTAGGATAATAGATAAAGCCAATACTGACGTTGTTGTTGTGCTACGCTTAAGCTTGGGCTCCAATGGATAGTAGGTTATTATATAGGGTCCATGGCAGTAGTTAGTACTAGATGGTAACCAGTGCAGTCACTCCAAACAGAGTATGGGTTCCTGTGCATTCACTCTGTTTGATACTCTGTTTGGAGTGACCGCATTCAGTGCCCTGGTTGCCATCTATTACTAATTACTCATGGCTCAACGCTTTAACAACGAGCTGCATTGGTTTCCCAGTCATTGTTAGTACACTCTCACCGTTTAAGTGTTAAGCGATGGCGTGGCTAGACACAGTTTGTTGTCTCATCGACTGGTGCACGCTTATCTAACAGGACCGTGCTGTTGTCTGACTGAAAGCAACAGTGACTTTGACTGAACAACAGACAAGGCCTAGCCACATCAGTGTCTGCAGTTTTAACAGAACAGTCGTCGTCATCATCATCATCACCATCATCATCATCCACGTATTTATAATTATCATCACCAACACATGTCTGATGGGGATCAGGCCAGGTCAGGTCTGGTAAGGTTAAATAAGGTTCGGTAAGATCATAATTTATTTATCGTATGTCTCTAATTATGCAAGTAATAAAGAATTTTTAAGAGATGTCTTGGAACGGAGGTTGTTTCGGCTGAAGCACTCATATAACCGCAATACAAAACCTACTACGATCATTTCTCACAGGTTTCTAGTAGATTATCGCAGGGCGCTCTGGGAATGGAATCCCGCAAGCAGAGGTGACACGCTAACGCTTCACCACTGCGTCAGCCGGTATTAACACGACCTAACGAGACCTGACAAGAGGCTTCCTGGCAGCGGGGAACGCGAGGAAAAGGATCCAAATAAGATTATCCTAATCCCGCAGATTAGCCGACTCTCCAGGTACATAACAGCATTTAGGAAAACCATTACCGGATGCACTCGAAATCGATGCGGAGCCAAAAAGAAAGACAAAGAATAACAGCAGAAAGAAGCAGGAATAAGAGCGACGGCCGACCAAGAGCAGGGACGCAGACGAAAGGAGATGAGAGCAGAAAGACTCAGAAATAAGACCATCAAGTACTGAAGACGTACGAGTCAGCAAGAAGAGCAGAAAAAAGTTAAAGCAACAGAGATAAGATTCAAAAACAAGAACGGAAAGAATCTGAAACAGGAGCACACACAAGTAGAAAGATCACAGACATAAAAGGAAGAGCATACATCACAGTAGAGTCAGTCACATAAAAACAGAGAGAAAGATCGGGTAATGATAAGAGACAGACACTGTTATGAATGCAAAAATATTAGTGTCTATGAATTTCCAGGCATTGCGCGGATCTGCATTTCACAGACACAAAACGTCTGAGGGCATGCAGTGACTGTGGCCTACACCCAGACAATCGGGCTAACTGTCGCATCGAATGTGCATTTTTTCACATACTTCATACAATAAATTCATGCAAACAAACATACAGTAACACAAACAACACATGCATGATTGCATACATACATACATACATACATACATACATACATACATACATACATACATACATACATACATACATACATACATACATACATACATACATACATATTCATACATACATATACATACATACAGCAGGCAACACAACACATGCACACAAACGTACATAAAAAGCAAAACTACATACATGATGGCATACCTACACACACACATAGGCCCTATATACACATACATAGACTCACGCATGTGCCACAATTGAAATACGGTAACATCCCACTGGCCAGAAACAGCTCAGCGGTGGATTTTGACGCCACGGAAACAGGAAAAACATTGTCTGTGTTATGTTATGAAAGGACAGCCGCAGCAGGGATCTTGTTTTCCGAAAATCAGTTGATAAAAGATGAATGAAAGAGCCGTCTGAATTGTCACAGGGACCGATTTGGGACCAGAGAATTGGCATCACTACATGTTTTATGCAGCATCACACAATGCAACTGGATTTTTTAACACACAGCAGATCATAATGCTTTCTAGTAACAACGGTGACTTCGGTTCCAGCTTGGCGCTGTGACTACGGCGCTGGCAGGCACCGTGAAATGGTGCAGCGCTCTGGGCGGTTGGTATAGTTGGTTGGGTAATATGGAATACCAGGTCATCTGCGTCAACTCAACCCTCCAGGACGTGAAGTCAAAAAACAATGTTGCTTAATAGCCATTCCCCGCTTCGAATCCGACTAGTGACCCCAAGTTTTACTCTTTACGTTGACCCTGTCAGCTCGATCGGGCGTGGATTTCTATAAGGGTAAATTACGAGAAGCACGAAAGCCCTCAGGCAGAACGAGAACAAAGGAGCTTTTGTTCTCGTTCTATTCCCCTAAGCTATAGTTCATTGACCCTGAGATGGAGAGATGAGCCTGATTGATTTCTGCCGAAATCAACCCTTTTGCCATTAGCTTTAGAACCCTCAGCTGAAGCGCTTCACGTGGACACAGCGACAGAGTTTTAAAATTAAAGTTGATTGACCATTGAATGAGATTAAATTTAATGCGTTGTGACGTCCAGTTTGGTAGTTTTAAAAAAGTACATTAGATAATCATACATGCGGTACAGATTCACCCAATTAGGGTCTATGTCCAAAACTTCGAAACTGGACACCGTGAAAGAGGAGAAATCGTGTCGGAAAAAAAACACAATTATATAGGCCTACCAGAAAGCACAATAATTTATTTACGATTCTGTGCCGAAACATACAGTTAAGTATTAGGTATCAAACCGATTATGTGCCAAAAACTGGGCTTTGCCTTGACTGGAGTTAGTGTGGAATAGCTCCGATTCTAAGCCGAAAAAGACGGATTGCAAGTGCCGAAAAAAGATCAAGTTGCAGTGCCGAAAAATGACCAAGTTGGTGCCGAAAAATGACTGGCTATCCCGCATATCATCCGGAAGTAAAAGCGCAACTGGTAGCGAATCGAATACTCGAGAGATCGATTGAGACTGGTCGGTGGCTCAATGCACCCAGCTGCTCGTTTGTTCTCGCGCTTCCCGAGAGGATTTCGCATCCAGGATGGATGGAAAGACCCCAAGCGGACAGCACTCGATCAAGGCCAACTGGTTCCGTTCCGTTTGGCTTAGTGAGAATACGTTGACCCAATTCGACCACTGCTGGAGTTCGATGTTCAACTATACGCAGACTTAAAGGAAACGTCTAATTGGATGACGGGGTGGGGCTAATTTTTTAATCATCTTGACTGCTTTTGTTGATATACCAAAGTGAGCGTAAGCTAATGATTTTTATAACACCCCATGCCTGCATTATTTCCGTTGCCTTTCCTTTATTATCATTGTTGCGAATATTGTTAGTATTACTAATACTATGACTATTTCAATGTAATCTTACTGCGTTTGTCAGTTTGAATTAATAAAGAAAATTATTATTATTACTATTACTATTACTATTATTATTATTATTATTATTATTATTATTATTATTATTATTATTATTATTATTACTTTTATTATGGCGGCGCAATAGAAGTTCTACAATTCGATTACGTGAGGAAAGTAAGGTCTTGCTAAAAAAGCACAGACTGTCTGGTTGCTATAAGCCGTGGGTCTTTCATGGTAACCACAAGTGTCTGATGGTAAACCTCATTGATTAAAGCACAACAATGGTTATCCTTAAACTTTTTGTCACACTTGAGCCCCCTCCCGAACTCAGCCATAATATAGACGGGAGGATCAGACGGCAAGGACCGACCTTATGTGCCGAAGCTAAGAAAATGAAGTCGCTGACACTTCATACCAATCGCTGCCCCCTCCGCTTAAGGACTGCTCTTCATATTCACAGCTGCAGACATTACGCCTTTGTCTAGTAGTGCTATCGCCGCCCTAATGGCTGCTATTCCCAGACAGTTGTTTTGCTATAAGGTTAAGCAAAGAGGCGCTATATAAATGATCGCTTACAATTACAATCGACAGGTGTCGCTAAAATGCTGACGCAAATTTTCCATTTCAATAAAGCAACGTCACTTAGATATCTTCACAAATAATTGACAGAATGCCTAATGCAACTTAATGCAATGCAGCTTTAGTGCACGTTAAATGCACAACCAGACAGTACAGCATCCCTGCACAAGAGGAACGCACAACCAGACAGTACAGCATCCCTGCACAAGAGCACTCATTCATATTCTGAGAGACAAACGTGCAGGTTAACAGCATGCCCGCGGCGTTGTAGCAGCACTAAAAAGCCGGCTTCGATAAACCCGGTGTCATCATTATAGTCTCCCCCAAATCAGAGTCTCCCCAAAACAGAATCTCCCCTTACTGAAATAATGTATCCCATTTCTTTTCAATTTCCCTCACAAATTTCATGTCATTATTTGACTGTACATGTATACGACACACAGTTTAAAAATACTGAATAGTTTTATAAGTTTAGAAAATCAACCTGATTAAAATTATCATTAACTTTAAAACAAACCGAGACTGTCTCTCTGAAAATAATAGTCTCCCAGGGGAGAGATTATTTCAACGTATGATGAAATATTTTCTCCCCTCACCGTCCGATACTTTGTTTTAGAATACAGTCTCTGGGGGAGTGGGCGAATTTATTCTAAAACAGATCCGCCTAGGGCGTCTGTTCCAAAATAGATTTCCCGGAGGGGAGACTTTTAGGGGAGACTGCTTCAGGATATCAGCGACAGCGAAGGTAAAACTTTAATGTCGTGACACCGGCTGGGCGTTAGTTCGAAGGGACCCAAGGTCAAAGATATTTCGGAACAATATCATGTGCCGAGGCTATTCCAAAGAAAATGACAGACTGAGGCCGACTTTTACCCCTCGCTTCACCGGTCAACAACCCGCTCTAGGGTTCTTCTTTATGTCCTGGCCCTGTGTTTCGCTGGAAATGCGCTCGTAAAGACAAACACAAACACAGGCCCATGTGACCCGAGTATTATATACACCAGACACCTAACACACACAGACATACAAACACACAAACAAACACACACACACATCTACATGCACATCTGCACACATACACACGTACACACACAAATCTACACACACAGTACACATACACACACACATACACACACATCTACACACACACACACACCTACATGCACATCTGCACACACACACACACACACACACACACACATCTACACCTACACACAGTACACATACACACATACACGCGAGCACATGCACTATAAAAAACCTTATGAGTTAATTTTTTTGTCCACAGCACAAAAATAAACAAAAAAATCACTTAACCCTGGGAGGACTTTTATGAGGTACTTAAAATGAGCTATAACATTAATATTAATATTTAGTATTAATTATAAGCAAATTAATGTCCTGATACATAGACATATGCACATGTTACATACATACATGTACATATACACATACATACAATGTCATACATGCGTACACACATACACACACTACATGCATACTTACATACATACATATATGCATTACATACATAAAAACATACATACATACACACACAACACAAAAATATCATTACAGTCATGGTTCTGCAAACCAAGCAACATTTAGGTTGAATGCCATGTAATATAATGTAATCTGTAGTTCATTCATTCATTTATTAATTCATTCTGAGAATTTGTATAGCGCCTCTTCAATTGACCTGTCATTTCTCTAGCATCACTGCAAGACACCACTTCAGCAGTCCTGCATGCCGACGACTATGGTAATCCCCCCAAACGAAAATCAGTTCGGAAGCTGGTACTACATAAACTCTAGCCTAAATCAGGGCTGTAGTCGAGGGTATACGCGGGTATACAGCGTATACTTACCTTTTGAGAAAAATAGAGGTTTTTCAAGGTTTTTAGGGCGAATGACTAAAAAAAAAAAAAAAAAAAAAAAAAAGGTCATCAACTTTTTGAGAGACGAAATCGTAAAAAGGCTGAAAATTTTCTGAGAATTGGTGAAAAGTCTGAAATTTTTCCAAAAAAAAGGTCTTCAAATTTTTTTTTACGTCGCTGGTCACCGGTAGCGTATACTCACCTCAAATTTTACCACTACAGCCCTGGCCTAAATATACCGAAGGGTTAACCTGATATACAGATGAATAAATTGAGTGGGTGAGGGCGGTTGACTGCCCTCCCTCCAGGCAGGGTTCAATGCGTGCGAAAAGTTACCAGAAACAGGGCTCCAGAAAATCAAACAATTGCGGATGTTGTTTATACAGAGAATGAGAGACAAAGCCAAGAAATTGGAGAAAGAAGTGGAGGAGGAGGAGGAGGAGGAGGAGGAGGAGGAGGAGGAGGAGGAGGAGGAGGAGGAGGAGGAGGAGGAGGAGGACAAGGAGGAGGAAGAGGAGGAGGAGGAGGAGGAGCAATATGGACAATGAGAAAGGAAATGGAAGGAGAAGAAAATAATGAGCAGGTGGTGGAGGAGGAAGAAGAATGGAACAGTAGGAGGAAAAGTAGAAAGAAGGAGGGGATCATTGGAAAAGGAGCAGCACGAAATGGTGGAAAAGGATGGGAACAAAGAAGAGCAAGAGTAGGAAAATGGAAGAGAAATAGGGAGAAGAAAACACGGGGCGTGAAGGCGGTAGAACAGGAGAGATGGAAGTATAAGAGGGTGGAATAGTGGAGAACGAGAAGAAACTCCGCCACTGTTCGTACTCTGACAGTGCCAGTCCCAAGCCTGGATAAAGGAGAAGGGCGACGCTAATCATCTTTGTTATGACACAGCGTCGTTAAACTGAAACTACTACTACTAGAACGAGAAGAAGGGTTATGGATAAGGAAGAGAAATGTTGGTAGGGGAGGAGGAGGAATAGGGTATAGATGGAGGAATAAGCAGGACGAGTAGAGGAGGAAATGGTGAAAGAATATACTAGGATAAAAAAAATAATAAGATAAAAAGGCAAAAACGTATACAAGCCGAGCAGAAGCAACAGCATAGGAAGGAAAGAAGGCAGGGAGCATGACAACATGGAAGCATAGGCGTAGACTCTGGGGGGGTCAGCCGGGGCACGTGCCCCCCCCCAATAATTGAGGAGCCGGGGCAATGCCCCCCCAAAAATCGAGAGCAGAATTTCCTCATATATTAAAATATTATGTTTCAATACAGACAAATTTCTTCAGAAACAGAAAAACAGAGACACAGAACTGAAATACTATCAGAAATCCATAATGGAAACAAAGATTTATTTTTATCGTCAATATCTTCAATGTGAAACAAATTTATATGTAAACAAAACACCCATTTCATACACATTAACGTAACACCGGAAGCCTTTGCTGACTGTCCAAACCAGAGGTGAAAAAATCTTTTTCGGATTTTGCTTTAAACAACAACAAAAAGAAAATCACAAAATTTGTTTTTGTTTAAAAAAGTAAATTTCTTATTTTTGTAGAAGTTATTTTAATAGCATTGATTTAACGATTTTAAATTTTCGGAAATCGCAACTGAATTTACTTGGTTGGAGCTCTTGTTCATGCCATTTTTCATGATTTTTATGATCCAAAATCAGAAAAACTTAAAAACAACCAAAACAACAAAAACCATATAAACAAAAAAACCGATATACAACAACAAACAACGTTTCATCTTGAAAAAACTTTTGTTTGCACCTCTGGTCCAGACCCCATGCCCCACCAATATTTTGCCCCAACAATATTTTGCCCCACCAATATTTTGGACAAGTTTACGCCCGTGCATGGAAGACGGACCGGGACGGTTAAAGGGGATGGGCGTGCAGAGCTAACGAAAAGTTGAGGATAAGAAAGCGGTATACAAGTCGATGAGAAAAAAACCACAGCACTAAAAAGGAGAAGAGAGATAACGGGTTTGACATGAAGAACAGGAACAAAAGAAAACAGGAGGAGGAGCAGGAAAAGGTGGAAGGAAAAGAGAAGTATTATACTATGTTGACAAAAGAAAAGCCGACAAACTAGTTATAGAATATCCGAAGTAAGAAGACAAGGAGGTCGGGCGGAAGACGGAAGAAGCGGAGGAGAAGTGGAGAAAAAGGCGTTGATAAGGGAGACAGCGGATCAGCGCTGGTTCCAGTGCAAATTGAAGAACCACTTATGTGCCAAACCTAACGTCTTCATGATTACACGGAGACTATAGTTGCTTAGTCTAAATGAACATCCTTAGTTCCAGATACATGTATGAAGGCATCGTTAAATGGCATTCATATTGCTGCCTGCCTGTCTGTCTATATGTCGTCCCACTTGGGCTTGTCCAGTTTTGTCCACCCAGTCATAATATCATTATCAGTCAGTCTACTGACTGATAATGATATTACTAGTCAGTCAGTCAGTCAGTCAGTCAGTCAGTCAGTCAGTCAGTCAGCCAGCCAGCCAGCCAGCCAGCCAGCCAGCCAGCCAGTCAGTCAGTCAGTCAGTCAGTCAGTCAGTCAGTCAGTCAGTCAGTCAGTCAGTCTGCCTGCCCATACCTCTACATGGCTTTCGTTACAGGTGGGTCCGTTCATACGTCTGTCTATGCAAAGCTTTATGTTTTACATATATATAAACTTGTGTATATATATATATATATGTGCTAAATATATGGGTTAAGGTCCCTAAGTTAGTCAAGGTTATCACGTTTCTTGGAGGAATATCCCAGAGCTCAGCACCGCAACGGCGGCGCCACAAAAAGTCAATCACGAGCGAGCAGCAGTCAGAGGAAATGGGATCAGTCCGACTAGATGAAGTTCACCAGGGTGGGAGGCGGATGGAGGGAAAGGGAAAACGGTTCAAAGGGAAGGACGGAGGAAACGGGAGCGGCGTTACGTCAAAGGGCGGTGCTTTGTAGCACAACGGAAAATCTAGACGATTAATCCCGGAACCCCTGGTCAGTTGTTGTACCAGTCTAGTAGATTGAAGGAGTGCCACTGGTGAGACCCTAATGCACGCGATTGTAATATCTACGTGACCTAGAGTAAACACAAAGTGCCTCGTAACGCAGCACAGGAATTGTGGTCAACGGCCAGACATTAGTTTAGCATCACTTTGTAGTAATCAGATGAAAGTGTCTTGCAGTGAGTGACATCAGTTATCAGCAGGCAATTGAAACGGTTATAAAGGTCACGGCTGAATGGTTGAGTGACTGCCTTCTGGCCTCGAGGCTTGGGTTCGCCTCCCTTCACAGACAACCACTGTGTTTAATGGTCTTGAGTAGGTCTTGCATGCAAAGTGCTTGCAAGCTATTAGCTGCATCGTTCTTTAAACTAGTGCTATATAAACGTAGCCTACAGCAGGTCGCAGTTGCCGTTAGTGTCTGATCTTGCCAGCCATTCTTCTTAAAAGATCAAGTCACAGTGGAAAATGTAACGCAAGCGCCACGTATGTCTTTGTGGGGTCTGTGAAAGGCCCCATGAAAATGCAGAGCTTCGTAGATTCTCGTAAAACTACAAGAAACAGGCGTGCCCTAGTTTCCGAGAAACAGGTTGCATTCGTTCCAAATTTCGTTCGGGGCAGAGCAGACGCGCACGCAACGAGTCTATAGGAACACGAGACGAGCGTAAAGAAAGATCGAGAACAGGCTTTTCCTGCCCCGCAGATAATGACGCCCTCGAAGGAATGTCGGAGCATCAGTTGAAGCCGCACGCACGGGCCTCTCCTGCAGGATGGCAACAGACTACGCATTTAGTCACGAGTGACGTAGAAGTGTTGCGGTGATGGATTATGTATTTCAAGAGCTAGCGATAGTCTAAGTGGTTGGTGGCCTGGACTGTCATCCGAGAGGTTGGGGGTTCAAATTCCCATCAGTGCTCCGAAACGTCTGCCTCATTTGTGTTCGCTAACAGCGTCCGCTATGATGAGTACACTGACCGTACACTGTGTAAAGGCCACGCGGCGAGGGAGAGGCCTGGCCATCCGCCCTCATATTCCGAGACAAAGAAAAATGAAGTGGCTATCACTATATATCTATGGGTGCCTTCCAGGTTTAACTTAAGGGGCTGCTGTACCCCCTTTTTTTCAAGGGCGTGTCCACTGTCCAATCCAGTCATCACCCCAATTGCTATTATTAGTAGTAGTAATTAGTAACTTCCATAGCACCAAAGTATAATACATAAGGCATTGACCAATAACGCACCAAAACGAGGCCGTAGTCAGGTCACTATATGATAATTATCAGTCTAGGCCTACTTAATACAGATAGGCCGCCTATGGATTTATGATGGATAATTCAATTTTAAGATGTAACCAATCAAAACGTGGCCCCGAGCCATTTGCTCCCAAAACTGAGGGCTGCCTGTAAACCTTGGAAAGTAAACTCAAATGATCTCTTGTCCACAAACACGGAAGCCTTGTTGAAACTCAAATAACCCGAGCAAAATTTATTACATTTACACTGAACTTAAAACTCATTTCCGTTTCAGGTCCCTATGTACCGACCGTACTATACCCCGTGATAAAAGCCTCCGAAATATAGGCAACAGTACGTTAACAAAAACGCTTAGGCAAACTCATAATTTGAGCTAAAATTAAATTAAACTGAAAGGCTTCTTTCCTTATTCTGTCTGTTATTGATAACTTATGTTTATACTGTAGATTGTGAATGATCCCTTTATAATGACCCCGTATGTTAATGTAAATTATTTCACTTACTCTAACCCGCAACGGTTTTCATGGTGTTCACATAATTGTTACTAAATATCTTGGGCAAAATAAGAATAAATCCTAAATGTGAAATGGTGGGCAAATAGAACGTCATCAACTCTGATGACTCTATGGGAATACGACTGAAAACAATTCTGAAAAACAACTAAGAAACTTCACCTAAAAACTAGGAAATGCAATAACAATGTCAGCTTCGTTAACAAAACAACTTTCAATCACCTTAGTATCAAAGTCCAGCCGGCCGCCATTTTGGCTCCCAATCACATTACATGTACTGAACATAAGCTGGATGTTCTCTGGTTACTCATCACACCCCGATATGTCGGAACTCGTTTTGGAAAGCGTCCGCAATAACAAATATCTATCGCGCGACGGCGTTAATCATCATTATGCTCTTTGCTAATGAGACAATCGTTCTAGTTTGCCAGCAGCCTCTGTATCTCTCTCCCTGTCCAGTGCAAAAAGAACTGACGGCAGTAGAGAGTAATATTTGAGGTTCAGCGGGAAATTTTCCCGGATTTAACTCTTAGGTCAGGAACATAAAACAATTAGGCCTAACGCAAGGAAACACTAAAATGCTTTAGAAGATTAAAAAGAAGAGCAGTCCCTTAAGCTATGCTAACTGGCTTAAATCCCTTAAGGGAGCCATGAGTATACGAAATGCAAGCAACTTCATTTTTTAGCCTCGGTTTACTTTTTTATTTATTTATTCCGGATATTTCTATAGCGCCTCTCGAAGTCAACTACTACTCAGAGGCGCTCCCGACTACAGCATTTGATACTGTGCCGGAATTTTCACGCCGAAGCGCCACGAGCAATTGCGAGTGAAGGACTTGCCCAAGGTCCTTACGCAGCGGCTAGAGTGGGATTCGAACCTTCAACCCTCCGGTCACAAGGCGCCGAACTTACCACTGAGCCACCACGCCCCACAATGCAAGCAACTTCATTTTTTAGCCTCGGTTTACGAGGGCGGGTGACCAGTCTTCTCCCTCACTGCTTGTATTTCCACAGTGTACGGTCAGTGTACTCATTGTAACATGTGGCTAGGGAATGTAGGTGAGGCAGAAATCCTTAAACCAATGCCTGCATTGGCGTGGATTTGAACCCCCGACCACTCGGTTAACAGTCGAGCACTCTAACCACTAGACTATGGCGCACGCATAGAGATAAAAAAAAGTCCGATATTCAAACAGAATTTTGCATCTGGCAGTAGCTAGACAAAAATGTCTGGCCATAGTAATGCTACCAAAACTAGAACAATAATCAAGTAACTGACCCTAGGTCGCTGCTATTATTGTTAAACGAGATTGAGTATAGTCTTCGTTATAATACCGTAGGCTTTGTCGAGTTTTACTTTTTCAAATACCTAATGCAGCCCAACTTTCTCGTTTCCAGCAAACTGTTTATTATCACGCGGATGCTGGCGCGAATATCACATAAACTTTGGTCCCGCGTGAAATTTTCCACAGACAAAACAATTCTTGGGAAACGGTTCTGCAGCTGAAAAAACTCAGCGGATGTCAATATTATAATATGTAATCTTCCCAGTCGTTTTATAGCGCCGTCTGACTTGCTTATCTTCCTTCATTTATCCAAGATTGCGGGTTTCACTGAATCTCTGAAAATGTCCATTCCCCGCGAGAAATAAACTGCAATACTTCCATATATTGTCATAAAAACAGACATTACGTCATAGGCCTGCAACGTTAGTCACCATGCATATTATTGCATCAGCCTGCGATACAAATGTCTAACTGCACACTGCAGAGGCTCTCGGCTGAAAATATCGATAAATTACCTGTAGCCTTTTTTGAAGAAGACGAAGAGCAGTCCCTTAAGCTTAGCCCTGAGGCATCCATGGGTTTGAAGTCCTAGCGACTTCATTTTCTTAGCCTCGGCATATAAGGTCGGGTGGCCAGTCCTCTCCCTCTCCATCTCATCTTCCCACCTACAGTATACGGTCAGTGTACTCACTGTAGCCGAGTTGGTTAGGGAGTGCAGGTGGGGCACAAATCTCGAACCAAATTTCTGCCCTGGCGGGGATTTGAACCCCCGACCTCTCGACTGACAGTCCAGCGCAGTAACCACTACACTATCGAGCACCCCCGGAGCCTTCTTATCTAGATCTAATTTAATAATGGCTTCTGCAACGCTGTCACAACAATGCCCAAGGCATCACAGTTCGATGGTTGCTTCAAGTGGAAGGGGGCAAGGGGACATTTGCCCCTGGATTTTGCAAATATTTTACAAAAATTAAATCTTTTGATTATTATGATTATTTCAACAGTCCAACACGATTTTCAATGCTAAAAAGCACTTAATTATATGGGTAAGTCCTTGACCATTATTTATTTTTAAAGTTGTCACGTCTTCTGTGTTCATGAATAACGTCATTTTGCTTCCCCCACCCCCTAAAAAATTTTCCCCCTAGAAAATGATTGCTCCCCAACCAGAGAGAATTCCCGCGGACCCCCATGACCACAGTCAAAATTTTAATCTGTAATGCTGGTCGAAATCCGGGGGGGGGGTCCGATAAACAGAACCCAGGCAAATTCAAAAAAAGGAGTCTCAAGTTTAGACCTGAACAATGAAAAGTATTCAACACTTTAATGACGAGAGTGTACTGAATGAGACGGGAAACCAATACAGCTCGTCGTTAAGGTATCTTATAATGAAGGAGGATTATAACGGGGATGCTGAATGAAATTTGTCGTCCATGCCTCTGACCAAGTCATATCTTAGATCGTCCTATGACAATGCATATTGTAAGGAGCTTCCTGTGCAGTTTAGTTGCTCAGTTAACTTCATGTTTCTGTACACGTTTAAATCAAATTGTGGGTGTTTCTCTTTTTTCTCCATGTATTCTGTATATCTTATCAATAGGAAATTTACTGTCTTGTCATGCTTATCAACCATAGTTTATTTATACTGTGTTGAAACTGCACTAAAAGAATCATGATGCTTGTTTTTCCCACGAGTGCCTTTGAAGATATCCCTGTTGGTCTAGGGGAGTATGCAGAGTACAATGAGCCTGCGTAGGTTTCAAAGGTAGGCGTTCCCTCGGCCTGTCTCGGGTGTGGACTGCCGCAGGTATACCTTCCCTCACTAGCTTGAACTACCTTCCTCTTTCTCGGAGACCTTACTTTTATTATTAAATTTTTAACGCGCGAAAGGTCCCACAGATATGCGAATATGAGACGCGGTGGATGGATTATAGTTCCATATATAGGCCTATAAGCAATTTATACAGAATTAGGGGCAGGGGCGTCTGTATACACCATAGAAACCGAGCAAATGTTCCATCCAAGAACTAGGGGGAAGATCTGTCAGTGTGCGTCCCACCATTAAAGGAAGGGTGAGTGTGGAAGAAGAAGGGGAAGAAAAGTTGTTCCAATGACTTCGAGGGGGAGATAGACGCCCCTGTATAGAATTATGGTCCATATAATAATACCACTAGATGCCGTGATCTGTAGTCCAATTAGTACTTTTAAAAAAGGCAACGTGTAATGCGTTCGCAATCTCGCGAATAATATGAATAAAAGTTGTATTGTTAACCGAGGAGCAACTACGGGAGTTTCTTCACAACGAACACTTTACAGGACTTCCGCACCATAGAGGACATTATATTATAACCTAGATCCAGGTCTTTTCTTTGACCTCGGCGGTTGTTATACGTATGGAATTACCGTAATATCGTGTTCTCTTTTAGTCACATACTTAATAGTCAACCTCACCCTAACCAGTTTGGAGCCAACTCAACGGCGCCGCCGCCACAAATAAGATCGAGGTACGATCGGACTGCCTTTGGATCCACCCTTGGGTACCTATTAGGGTATATTCCTCTTGCCGACAGAGTAGAATTTCGTCAAGTGCAAACCACTACATCCTTTACCCCACCATCCACTTCAGTTCCTCTATTCTCTTCGCCTCTGTTATCATAGTTCTCACTCGTCAGAAGCGCATCGTCCTTGTTTGGTCGGCTGAAGCACAAACAATCCAGCTAAGGACTGCTGGTGTCACGTGCCAGACCTGGATTCCTCCCCTCCCAAAACAGGTCAAAGGTCATCCCATTAGACAGAAATCGCGGGACCACAGCCCTTTAATCCAAAGGGTGCCGACCCCATCAAGCCGTTAAACCAATTCGCCTTTAAACCCCTCTGCCAAATATTGTCCTGTATATGTATCTCTAGACATTTGCATGGCGCCAGCGAGGAATCTCTCCATGTCGAAATGAATAAACAAATTACGTAACTTCAGCAGTTAAATGTCAAGCAGTCCGTCAACACTTGAACCGCAAAACACACTCTCATTTATTTACCATTGGTGATAGCGGTTCACTGTTTTAGTCGTCCGGTTAGTGGTTCAACCCCTAGCTCTTCTTCTAACCAGGGGCGTCTATCCCCCCTACGTCATTAGAGCAACGTCCCTTTCCCCCTCTTCTTCCCTCTCCCCGTTCCTTCCCCCTAAAATGGTTGCACACACTGACAGATCCCCCCTATTTCTTGGATGGAGCATTTGCTCCAAGATTTCTATGGTGTAGACGCCCCTGCTTCTAACCACCTCACCTAAAATATGCTGAGGGGTCAGGAAATTCAACCATCTCACGAATCGTCAGGTATTTCGTGTGCAACGTATTACCATTAGATTTTTACCTGCGTTCGAGAACTTAAATTATTTATAAAATTTCCGACCCTTTCATCTTTTTGGACAACTTATAACACTGCAGCGTTCTACGCCTCGGTTCCCACAAGGCGCTGTTTTCATCAGGCGCTATATAAAAAGTCTAATAATTATCATCGTTGCTATTGCCTATCAATATTTGATACATGCATAAGAGACAAAGCTTGCGGGAAAGTGGGGAGAGTATGAATTATATAGCACATTTTCTGTAGCAGATCGAGTTGCAAACGGCTGTTCCTTGTCACTTCTCAGCCAACCAGAAATGAGTTCAGTAGTGCAGCAACAGATGGCGGAAACAGCGTGACAATGGAAGTCATGACTCCAAAATTCATGTCATGACGCCAAAAATTTGAGCAACAGCAGTGCATGGAGGCAGGATACTGATGTATTTGTGTGTGTATGCGCATGCATGTATGTTTATTTATGCATGAATGTATGTATGTATGGATGGATGTGTGTAATGTGTATGTATGTATGTATGTATGAATGAATGAATGTATGTATGTATGCATGCATGAATGTATGTATGGATGGATGTATGTGTGAACGCATGTATGTATGAATGTATGTATGCATGTATGAATGTATGGATGGATGGATGTGTATGTATGTTTGGAGTCATACATAGGTACAAGGACGGAAGGATGGAAGGATGAATGGCATAAAGATGGACGGAAATTGTTAGTTCTTACCATACACTATTTTCAACAATGTCTGCTCGGAGTATAAGCTGGAATGCCAATAGCAAGGTTTCGTGGTTCAAATCATCGCCAAAACGTAGAAAATTGTTTCTAGGCTCAGCTCCACTTGCGCCCCCTAGTCAATTCAGCTGAGTCAGCTCTAATGAATACACTGACCATACACTGTTAATGGGAAGATTAGGCAGCAAAGGAGAGGACTGGTCTTCCCCTCATATACCGAGTTTAAGAAAATTGAATCGTAAACACCTTATGCTCATGGCTGCCTCTCATGGCTAGTAGCTTAAGGAACTGGTCTTCTTGTGGTCGTACTGCAACACAGAAATCACCCATAAGACAGACAGACAGACAGACAGACAGACAGACAGACAGACAGACAGACAGACACACAGACAGACAGACAGACAGACAGACAGATATCCGTCCGTCTGTCCAGCCATCCATTCGGCCACCTACCATCCATCCATCCACCCACATATCCAGATAGACATACGTGTGGACGTACTAGCAGCAAGGCAAACAAGCAGACGGATGGATACACATACAATCAGGGTCACAGCGCAGGACAGACTCATGACCGGCTCTCTAACGTCATCGTTCAGCATCACCCTAATCACGTGCCACCCACATAGAATCACTTTAGGCGATGGGGAATTTCCACTCGTGACCAACAGACAGCCAATCAACGATACCCCGCGATCGCGCCCCCGTCGGCAACAGCCACCGAAACTCCAAACACCCCTACGTCCGCCCCACCCAGGCTAATACCCACGCCCGGCGTCTTATGGTAGGGCCAAGACAAAAGACAATAACGAGCAGACGATAAAAAAAACCATCAAAATCTTCCCCAATTAGTTAATTGACTATCTGTAGAGAATTCTAGATAGAACTTCAGTCATCAGACTTTGACGGAGAGAGCGGAACAAATACCGCAGTCGTTTAGAAAATACTCACATCTGCAGCCGGATCCATCGTAATCGCAGTCGTCTATGACCCAAGATTCGAATCGACCGTTAGTACGCCGGGCCACCTGACGACCATCTGCCGTAACAAGGCCCTGCTTCCGATATGGCTGCCAGAGGCGGTCAGCTTGCTAGTATGGGCAGCAGGCGATGGGCTAAGCGCATGCCGGCCCAGCAGCCCAGCGGAAGGGGTAGCATGCTGCTGGCCCAGGCAGCCTCGGCACTCCGGCGTTGGCCTACTGGCTGGATACCAAGCCCCTGTGGCTCGGCAGGCGTCAGGCGTTAGGAGCTAATGCCGAGCTTGGGCAGAGCAGCAACCGACACGAAGACGCCGGTTGCAGAGGTTGGTGGCGAGACGTGATGGAGGCATGATGGGGATGCCGCTGTCAATTACACTTAAGACGATCGCTCACAAAAGGGCCATTCCAGAGAAAACTCACTGCATCTAAGGAGCAGTAGCAGGAGGACGAGACGAACGGGAAAAGAAGAACGATAAGAAGACGAACGAGAAGAAGAAGACGAAGAAGAAGACGACGAAGATAAAGAAGAAGAAGATCAACAACAGCAACAGCACGTGCCAGCAACAACAACAACATGACAGCAAAGAAGTTGGAGGGTAGAAAAAGGAAAAACAGGAGAAGGAGGAAGTGAGCCAGCAACAACAACAACAGCAACAACAACAACAACATTGCAGTAAAGAAGTTGGAGGGTAGAAAAGGAAAAACAGGAGGAGGAGGAGGTGAGCCAACAACAACAACAACAACAACAAAAACAACAACAACAACAACATGGCAGCAAAGAAGTTGGAGGGTCACCTTGTGCTGTCAACTCCTGGAGCTCTAGCGATCGCCACGACACACATTCTCCATTGCTTCCTATTCGAAGTCAGGTCCCTTAGTGCTTCCAGATTCATGCCAGTTACATCGTGAATCTCATCCATCCATTTCTTCCTTGGTCGACCCCGTCTTTTTTTCCCCTCACCACAAGCCAACATCATTTCCTTTTCTAGCCCATAAGATCGCATAACATGACCAAAGAATCCAAGCTTCAATCTTGTCGCTTTTTGTTTTAATGACTCTTCATTCTCGACACCAATCTCCATAGAGGGTCCATAGAGTAGTGGTAGAAAAGGAAAAACAGGAGGAGGAGGAGGTGAGCCAGCAGCAACAACAACAACATGACAGCAAAGAAGTTGGAGGGTAGAAAAGGAAAAACAGGAGGAGGAGGAGTAGGAGGAGGAGAAGGAAGAGGAGAAGGAGGAGGAGGAGAATAAGAAGAACGAAAATAAGAAGAAACAAAGGAGATTGAAGGGAGAAGCAGGTGAAGAAGTAAAAGAAAAGGAAGAAGCAAAAGAAACAGAAACAGAAGAAAATAGTTCTTTGACCTATAACCGCGAGAGGTCGCCTTGCGCATGAACTGTCAGACCGGCACTCACCAGCGCAGGTCGCTCAGAAATCTTGAAATATCGGTATACCTTGGCGAGGATTGAACCCCCTACCCTGTCCATGACGCTTGACTGTTGCGCAACCAGCTGGCGGTCTGATAGGATATTGTATTTGCCATGGCAACTTCCATGTCACACCCACGAACTTTATAAGGCAGTGGTGGTTCACAAACATTTTGCACCAATGGCCAAAACAAGCTGCTGTTGTGTAACTCCCAGCGGGCCAACGCATCTTTATTACAAGAAATTTTCCATAGAATATATAATTCTAGATAAAATTAAGTAAATTAAAAACTCTTCAAATATCAAACAAAATCGTGTTCCTACTAAACATTTCAATTTAATTAATGGAAAAATTCAAGTGAATTAGAAAAAACTACTGTAGGGGGCCTACACCTTTCATAATTCAATACGCGGCAATTAAACGTGCAGCAAAAATTATTATTGATGTTCTAGAAACCTGGCTGTAAATGTATGGCATAAACGCAGCTAAATTCTTATAAGTGAGCCTGGATCGCTGCTTATTTTTTTGAAAGTTTCATAGTAGAAAATGATTGTCCACATCTGTACGTGGAACTAAAACGACATAAATCTCGTCGAGCAAATGAATGCAGAACATTGCAGATATATTTTAACTGTTCAACTGGCAGTAGTTGCCAAAATAAAATCGTGAGCTCAGCAGTAGGTGCGACTGGAAGTTCCACGAACTTGTTTCTTAAAACAGAATTGCACTTCAAGTCTATCACTTCATGCTGAAGATTATTGTTCCAGCTGGCAGATTTTATAATCTGGAAAGGCAAATGGATTTGTGAAGACTGGCACATTATCTAGCTTACTTCTATTAGGAACTCACGAAACTGAAAGACACACAGAAGATTCTCGACTTTAATCTTGTATAGGCCTACGTCGATAAGTCAAATTCTTTCTCCATCATGCGGGACTTCAATGTGGAGAGACTTTCTAATAGCTAGGTGTCCAACAAATAACTTCAACCATGGGCGTCCGCATGAATGTTTTAGGGGGACACAATTTATGGCCCGCGGGTCACAGTTTTGGGACCACTATTACAAGGGAATCTGCATGTTGTGCATTTCAGGAAAGGCGCCTTTTGGACCCGGGAGCAACAACAAATGACCTGTGGAAACTGAAACGTAATTTTTTTCCCAGTTATCCAATGAAATATAGCATATACTTGTACCTGCGATTCTTGCAAAGCTATAGCCTATTTCTTTGCAAAAACAACATTTACCATCCAGTGTTTCTGGCTCATAACAAGTGCAAAATTTGTACATTGTGCTGACTGCAAATACCGTTGATAACATACGTAACGTGTAACATAAGTAATTCCGTAATATAAGTAATTCTGTAACATAAAGTAATTCCGTAGCATGAGTAATTCCGCATACACGAAAGGCTGCAGAATTACTTCATGTGTACAGCATCCGTCACGCATGACCTGTCAACATGTCGAGTTTAAGTCTTCAAGTGTATTTATTTGGGGGTCCATAGAGTAGTGGTAACATCACTGTCGTGAAGTGCAAGAGGTAGCGGGATCGCTTCCCGAAACCTCCCCAAATTTAGGTCCACTCAGCCTTTCATTCGCGAGATGGCGAGTTGTTAAAATGAGATGTAGAACGTGATGGCTGCCGTGTACAGTTAAATTCGACTCCTGTAATAACTTGTGATCATCCGTTCATACTGATTTCTAATCATACTGCGTTATTGTCAGTTTGAAGATATTAAACGAAGATTATTAAGAAAAATTGGAATTACCATGGTTGGAGATACATTATAACAAATGTCTCACGTGCTGGCAATTTGGGGCAAGTCTTCGACTCCACCGTAACATTTTGCGACAATGTTCAGGAAAAAGGAAAATCAATCTTCTTTCAAAAACGTGGAATCCGATCTTACATGCCTCAAGCTGTTTTAGTTTAACTGGAAACCGTCTTGGTTTCCAAAAGACTGGATTACTGTAACCTTCTTCTTATTGGCATCTCCAAGAGTGATTTGCACAAACTACACACTGCTCAAAGTTCTCTGGATGAGTTGAAAGTTTAAACTCTGTCTTATTGTCCACAAGGCATTATATTTAAATCAGCCGACTTATCTCTGATCCTGATTCCTTTCTCACACTTTAACGAGAAGAGTGTGCGAAACAAATGCTGCTCGTCGTTAAATTGTTAAACCAGCAAATACTTCACTCGATCAACGAATGCTTTGCCTCTTGCTGTTCTTAGCATCAAAACTGTATTGTTGCTGTTCTTGCTGTTCTTAGCATCAAAACTGTATTGTTGCTGTTCTTGCTGTTCTTAGCATCAAAACTGTATTTGGCTATCGTCCGTTCTCGGTGTCTTGTCCCAGGCCGTTGAAAGTCGCTAATCGTAATCGTAATCTCCAAACTTCTTAAGCGCCACCCGGAGGCCATGCGCATGGCACTAACACTGCGTCAAATCAAAGGGTTTTTTCCAAAGAATAGTCCAAGGGAGTTTGAAGTCCGGTTACCACGGGGGGCATATCATGAGAGGAGGCAGTGCAGCTGTTAAGGCGTGTGTCGTTTAGGGCCGTTTTTGTTGTTTTTCAGGTCTAAACTAAAGACTCACCAATTTCAACTCGCTTATCCACCATAATCTGATTCTCTGGTTTCCCCACCAGTTGGGTTTCAACCATGCTTTTCCAAAGGATTGCGATTCTTGGCTACGATTTCATGAAGTTGAAGAGACGTCTATTGATGCCTTATGCATTAGGATGATTAGGATAACAACTCCATAGAAGTCTCTAGATTAGATTAGATTAGATTAGATTAGATTAGATCAGATTTGATTAGATTAGATTGCGTTTTATATTGCGTAATTTGTATAGAAATTGAACATATTGAAGGAAGCATAACTGAGCCCGATGTCAACAGCACAAGACGGCGACTTTCTAGGCGGTCATTTTTCGTTTAACGAAGATTGCGGTTTGTAAGCTAACCGGGGCGTCTGTCCCCACCCCTAAGTCATAGGAGCAACTTCCCCTCCCTCCACTCCTCTTCCCCCTTCCTCTTCCTCCCCCGCTAATGATGGCACACACACTGACAGATATACCCCCTCCCCATTTCTATAGGATGGAACATTTGCTCCAAGGTTTCTATGGTGTTGACGCCCTATAATCTTACTTCAGAAAAGACTATTTCCTACAACATCGACCTGCTGATCCTCCCACACACTGACCCACCCATGCACTAACCAACCCATTGACCCATCCACCAATCTACTGGTGTTCTCACGCACTAGCACACCCACTTACACACTGACCGACCCACCCACCGACCCGCTGATTCTTCCACCAATCGACCCACCACTTACCACCGACCGACCGGCTGATCCTTCCACCCTCAGTCCATGGGCGTCCGGAGGGGCAAGGGGGTATTTGCCCCCTTGGATTTTGAAAATGGTCTCGTTTTCTGTGTTCACGAATAGCTATTCCATGCAAAAATGTCATTTTTGCCCCCTAGAAAAATTTTGCCCCCCAGAAAATTTTTACCACCCCGTAGAAAAATTCCCGCGGACACCCGTGCCTCAGTCACTGACCCAGATGTTAGCACCTCAGACGAACAGAGAATTAGGAAAAATCAAACAGGAAACACGAAGAGGAGGAGCAGGAGGAGCAGGAGGAGCAGGAGGAAGAGTATACAGGAAGAGGAGGAAGAGCGGATGACGGCGATGACGATGATGAAGAATTTATGATAATTGCATTTGATGATGATGGTTATAACGATTATCTTACATGTCCTACAATTATAGGATGAGTGCAAATATGCATATCTAGGGTGGTATAGGCCTACTATACGCATATAATGTAGCGCTGAAAACTGAAAAATAATAAGCGACACTTTTGTCTTTCAATTCCAGAAAATTCCGTTCGAAACGTGAAAGCAACAAAATGTCTGAACACTCATGCTATGAGTCTGACTGTCTGACGCTGCACCGTTCATCCTAAGCAGAGGGGGATTCTTATGGCAAAAATGACACTTCCGCTTCTCGGTTAGGAAAGTCTTCTTTTAGGATGCCCCGCTTCAAGTTCCCTTTTGCCCCACTTCTTCCAACCTGGGCTGTATTCAGAGCGCCATTTTTGTGCCTCGCACCAGGACAATGTTGGGGTCTTGGGCGTTCTCTGTGGCTGACAGGGTGAGAATTGCCGGGGATTGTGGGGTTCAACACCCCATAGTGTTTCTTAGGACCCCGTTAAGTCTTCATTGCACACCCCAGGGGGGTCGTTTCAAGACCCGAGTTGTGCTGTGATTATATTGTGAATATATTTTAGCATTTTCTTTCACAAATCGCTTTGTGGGTTATTAATAAAGTAATGCTCTGGTTTATTGTGAGATTTGTGACCATTTGAATTGTAAACTAATAAATTTGGCGATGTCATCACTTTAAGGAGTTTAAGCTTTCTGCTGCATTTGTTATTTGCTCAGTTTGCAAAATACGGATGAAATATTCAACTCCACATGGATCAAATTCATCAAAGCCTACTCCCCCCAGTCTTTTTTCTGCAATTCTCACACTGGTGGCTGATACAAAGAATTCATTGTGCTTCCTGTCAGTTCTCTGATATCACTCAGGGATTAACTTAAGAGTCACTGAATCCAATTTGTTTACCGCAACCTTTCCTCTGATGATTATTTCCATGACTGTTGGATTTCGAACGGGCTTCTCCAAACGTTTGCAATTGCCGACAACCGGTTCACCTGAAGCAGCGGTCATCGACTGGTGTCTTGTGAATTGTTGTAACGACGTTATTGAATGGATTAGATTAGATTGGATTATATTAGATTTGATTTGATTTGGTTAGGTCAGATGAGATTAGAGTATTGCAGATAGTTGGCGAACTACTACTCATAATTCGCTGAGATTATACCCCATTGGAATGCATTTACTCCTAATCATTGCGCTCCTGCCATTGTATCTGCAGCCTACACAACATGTTCATATTTTCAAAATGAAGATACTATTTTATTTTGTATTTTTGAAATACTTTTGAAAAGTATTTTACAAAAGTATTTTCAAAATACCTTTAAAAAGTATTTTTTGGAGAATTCGAAATGTTATGAGGTTTAGGATCTCGACTGCAAAAACTTGTCAGAGCAATTACAGCTGTTAGGCCTACTACTTGTCTTCTAGACTGCCTTGGTAAGAACTGCTACGCGGATAAAGTGTGATATCATTCTTAAGTTTACTCTTATTTTCAATTAATTTCGACAGTCGAAGTAGGCCGTAGGCCCTACTTAATGTTTACGAAGTCTACTGTTTGAACAAGTCATGAGAAATTACGTGTATAGCCTACATCACCGTCCAGTACACTAATGCAATGTAAATGTAAACACTAGCGAGTAGCGATAAAAGTACGAAATGTTGATATCTCAAAAGTAAGCCTATTTGGAAAAACCATTTTGAAAGTATTTTCAAAATACTGATTTCAAAAGTATTTTCAAAATACCTTTAAGAAGTATTTTGAAAATACTTTTGAAAAGCATTTTGAAATACTTTTGAAAAGTATTTTATTTTCTGTTTTCAAAATAAATAAATACAAAATAAAATACTTTTTAAAAGTATTTTCGAAATACTTTTGAAACGTATTTTATTTTGTATTATTTTTCAAAATACTTTCGTGGAAAGTATTTTGTCCATCGCTGTCTTTACGTAGACGGATTAACGGGAAATTAAAGTCGGGTTACGATCAGGCAATGGTTATCGACATGGCTCAGCGAAGAGTCGCTTGAAAGCCTTGCGAAATTCGGCGTTGAAGATCGTGTAGATAACAGGATTGAAGAAGCTGTTGAAGTAACCAAGCCAAACGAAAAAGTCGAACGCCACCTTGTGAATGCTGCAGACACTACTACCGAAGAGATCGTATCGAATACAGACGGCGTTGACGATGTTCAGCGTGAAGAATGGCACCCAGCAGAGCAGAAACACGCCTGAAACAACCAGCAAAACTCAGGTGAAACGACTACAGAAACGAAAACCAAACAACTAGTGAATGACATTTGAAACGGTCAGCAAAACGTATGTGAAATGACTGTTGAAATATTTTAGATAAAACGAGTATTAAAACGCAGGAAAGCGACTATCGAAACTCAAGTGGAACGACCAGAGAAACGCAAGTGAAACGACTCCTGAAAAGCAGTTAAAGCGACAACCAAAACTCACAGGAAATGACAACTGAAATGCAAGTGAAACGACAACCGAAACCCTTCTGCAAAAATCAATGACTTGCATACGAGACGAGACCGTAGTGTTGGAGATTCATTTTGACCTAGCAGTAGCCTATAGGCTCCGTCCACGGTGAAGTGACGCCTTTCCCAACGGTTAGTGGTTGTCTGAGTCTAGCCTCATAACCTCATCGAACATGAGTATGGTCGAGGGTAACGCACGTCGCTATAGGCAATTGCAAAAAGCCTAAATGCCTCGCCTTTCTTTACTTTAAAGTTTTAAATCCAAACGTAGATTACACTCATTTTGGTTGATGAAAAATGGGAATAATAATGTTATTATTAGGTCTGTGTCCATAGGCGTAGACTCTGGGGGGGCATCCGGGGCACGTGCCCCCAATAATTAAGGAGCCGGGGCAATGCCCCCCAAAAAAATCGAGAGGAGAATTTCTTCAAATATTAAAATATTGTGTTTCAATATTGACAAATTTCTTCAGAAACAGAAAAACAGTGACACAGAACTGAATTACTATCAGAAATTCATAATGAAAATGAAGATTTATTTTTATCTTCAATATCTTCAATATGAAATATTTACATGTAAGCAAAACGCCCCATTTCATACGCATTAACGTAACGCCGGAAGCCTCTGCTGACTGTCCAGACCAGAGGTGAAAAAAGTTTTTTCGAATTTTGGTTTTAAACAAAAAAGAAAGAAAAAGAAAACCACAAAATTGAAAAAAAAATCCTATTTTTTTAGAAATTATTTTAATAACATCGATTTAATGATTTTTAATTTTCGGAAATCGCAACTGAATTAAACTGAGTTGGAGCTCTCTTTCATATCATTTTTCATGATTTGTATGATCAGAAATCCGAAAGTCTTAAAAACAACCAAAGCAACAAAAACCATAAAAACCCCCCAAAACGGGAAAAAAACAACAAAAAACAACTTTTCATATTGAAAAAACTTGTTTTTTTGCACCTCTGGTCCAGACCCCATTCCCCCCAATATTTTGGACAAGTTTACGCCAGTGCGCGTAACTGTCTATTTTTCTACCTAACTGCGTAATGAATCAAGGAAGCAGGACAGCCATCAAACACGACCCTCAGTGTTAGCTACTTATCCCTGTTTCAGTGTTTCTGTATTCAAGCATTCACACATTCAATAATACGTACTTTGGTGTCCAAATAACTTACCCAATACGATAGCAAGGGTGGTCGTTGCTTTTCTTTCCCGTTTCGTGAACACCCTCTCCCTTTTCTCTCTTCCCGATGCCACCTGAGTTTTTATTCCTTGATGACCCTCCACCCTGGCCTCGAGCAACGCGTCCCTCTGTCTCGCAGTCAGTAGGGGCCTTGTGTTTCGACCGGCGTCGAACCTGGCCGACGTGATGGCTTGATCGCGTCGGCAGCAGACGGCCCTCGGAGGCTCCAGTCGGGCAGGGACGGAGATAGAGTGCTGAGCCGGCGCCCGGTGATGGTGGTGGTGGTGGTGGTGGCTCGAGTAGTCGCGAGGTCGGATGCGTTCACCTGTCAGAGAGTCCCGTGTCAGTGGTCTGGATTCGCAAGAGTCGAAGGACGTCCTCGGTTCTCCTGGAGAAGTTGATCCGTCGCGCGCTGGTTGGAAGTGTCTGGTGCTGCTGGTACTTTGACCGTCCGGCATTCCACTGAGGCTTCCTTGTACGGCGCAAGGACCCTGCAGGAACTCAATAGTACTTGATTCATTTCGTGCTGTTTGCTCGTCCTTGGTACCTGGATCACCACACGTTCTCGGTACCTCTCGGGTACTTGAATCAGGGCAGATGTTTTGTACTTCACGTACTTCTTTAGCTTGTCTGTTAAATTCTTTGTATACAGTAGGCCTCATTTCGCCGCTACAGCTCCATTCGAGCATTTCGCCCGCACTCGCGTTCGAACAGTTGGAATCCCTGAAGTTTTGCCAGGTCAGAGACCTCGTTGATACAGATGGTTGGCTAGTACAGAGAAGTCCCGTGTTGTCGCTCAGGTCAAAGGATCTCCTAGGACCAACTCTAGTAAAATATCGGCTTCCTTCGGATCCCTGTCTGTCCACAATCAAGCCATCACGAGCCTTTCCGTTTTCTTCTCTAATCCGAGGGAGAGACAATGCATCAAACTCCTTTTGTTCCTCCTCCTCCTCCTCCTCCTCCTCGCTGACAATCAAGGCAATCCTTGACCCGCCTGTTGTAGAGAGTGACGTTTCTTTTCGGACCGACCCTGTAGAAGGTTGCGTTTCCATTTGGCAACCTTTCGTAGAGGAAATTGCTACACTTGGAATAAAAGATGTGTTTCCATGGAATTCTTTTTTAGCAGAAGCTAACAGCTTTGGAACTTCTGCGGTAAAAGATTCTCTAAGACCTTCCGTCGTACCTGGCCAAGTTCCTCTGGATCGTTTCCTGACACAGATAGGCCGAATCGATAACGTTGGATCTCCTCTGGAATGAGATTGTAGCTCGCTCGTCTCCTGGTTAACTTCATTACCAAAAGACGACGTTTCCTTTGAAACTTTGGATGGGTAAGGTGAGGTCAGTCCGTGAGCGTTGAACGACATCATGTCTCTTAGAAACTCCCTGGTGAGAGACGTTGTGTTCCTAGGATCATTTCCAGCAGAGGAAAGTCTTTCTTGTGGATAGTTCCAGTCGGAAAACAGCCGTTTTCTCGTTTCCCCTCTATGCACCAGTTTTGTAGAATCTTCAAAGTTCCAGGAAAGTCTTTCCTTTCCATCTCCCATGCGAACAGCATTTCTATAGCATGACGAACTGTTCTTGGGTGCTCCGCTGTAGTAAAGCTCCATGGAGGCTTTCTCCATTTCTTTTCCATCTTCTCGTTCATGGTACATGGTTTTACTTAGTTCACCTATACCTGAAGCATTAACTCCAGTGGGTTGAAAGTATCCACGATAGCCTCTATCACCTTCGATATAAGAATTGGATTCTTTTCCTTCATAAGAGTCTGCATTGCCTTCTGTTTGAAGTGATACCTGTTTTGTAGACTTCTCGGTGTTGCTTGAACCTACAACTTTTTCTTTATCACAGGACACGTTTTTCTTAGGCTCTTCCAGGACACAAGACCCTGTATCACTTCCACCTCTATTGCTAAGCCCTATATTTCTCTTTGCCTCAAATCTGTCCACAGAGCCACTTGTATCTCTCTTTCCACTGATCCAAAGCTTTTCTGACTGCCTTCCGATACTGTGCCAAGTGACTTCGTCCATTTCATCCTTAACTCCATCATCGTTCGTACACAACTCTCTCGAATCCTTCAATGCGTCCCTCTTAGTCCCTCCGTCGTCTTGGCATTCGCCACGGCATCCGGCGACATCCGGAATTCCTTCCTGGTCGCCGATCGAGTTCTTGCACGTCTCTTCCCGGGCGGAAAACACTCTGAGCAAGGTGCTCCTTGAGACTCGGTCCTCAAACACCGAGCAAACTGATCCACTGTTTTCGCTCATCTCCGAGTCCGTCGTGCTCTGAGTCGGAGCGCTCACTCGCGACGGCCTCCTTCCCTCACCCTGACCTTTAACCTCTACCCCACACGACCGTCTAGCCGCCTGTGCTACCTCCCCCTTCTGTTCGACCATCTTCTTCTCCTTCTTCAGCAGCCGCTTCCGCTCGGCCTGTCGAAGGATCGCCCGGAAGGTCTTGTAGTAGAGAAGGCTCATGAGTAGGCATGGTATGTAGAAGGATGCCATCGAGGAATAGATGAGGAAGTCGGCGTTGTAGAATGTGCACAGCCAGGGCGTCTCGCTCCGTCGCTCCGTGTAGTTCCAACCGACGGCGATCGGCAGAGACACGGCGACGGACACGACCCAAGTGGAGGCCAGGGTTATGTAGACGCGCTTCGAGTTCTTGTGTCGGGCGTATCTCAGCGGCTGCGTCACGGCTATGAACCTGGAGAAAGCCACCCATGAGATATATGATGAGAATGTATGAACCTAGTGAAAGGCGGATCAAGGTACTGTGATAATGAACGAACCTGGAGAAAGCCAGCATAAAATAATGTAAGAATCCAGTGTAAGATAGGGTGAGAATTAATGAACGTTCAGAAAGCCAGTGTAAGATAGGGTGAGAATTAATGAATGTTGAGAAAGGCAGTGTAAGATAGGGTGAGAATTAATGAATGTTGAGAAAGGCAGTGTAAGATAGGGTGAGAATTTATGAACGTTGAGAAATCCAGTGTTAGATAGGGTGAGAAATTGAGAATGTATGAACGTTAAGAAAACCAGTGATAGATAGGGTGAGAAATTGAGAATGCATGAACGTTAAGAAAGCCAGTGTTAGATAGGGTGAGAAATTGAGAATGCATGAACGTTAAGAAAGCCAGTGATAGATAGGGTGAGAAATTGAGAATGCATGAACGTTAAGAAAGCCAGTGATAGATAGGGTGAGAAATTGAGAATGCATGAACGTTAAGAAAGCCAGTGTTAGATAGGGTGAGAAATTGAGAATGTATGAACGTTAAGAAAGCCAGTGTTAGATTGGGTGAGAAATTGAGAATGTATGAACGTTGAGAACGCCAGTGTAAGGTAGGGTAGTAGATAGTATAAGATAGAGAACTGAGAATCTTTGAAGGCTTAGAAATCTAGTGTAAGATAGAGTAAAAATCTGCGGCCGTGGAGAAAGAGAGGCAAGAAGTCGACTATGGTCGCACTTCTAAACGATAACCGACGATTGATGTATTGTGCCTTATTATGACTGTAGGGCGCTATAAAAGTCATTAGATTAAATGCTGGTTCAAACCTATCGATGCTGATGGCTGTGAGGTTGAGAATGGACGCCGTGCAGCACATGACATCAAAGGCCACCCACGTGTCACACAGGGCGTCTCCCAGCTGCCAGATGTTGTCGTTCACCTTAATGAAAAGACGACAAACACGCGATTCACTTAATAATCAACAACATTCCATCTTCTTCACCTGTATATGGGCCAGTTGGAATAACCAACAGATTGACCAAACGACTGACCAAAAATAATGACCAACAGGCTGGCCAATATACTGTTATTATTATTATTATTATTATTATTATTATTATTATTATTATTATTATTATTATTATTATTATTATTATTATTATTATTATTATTATTATTATTATTAGTAGTAGTAGTAGTAGTAGTAGTAGTAGTAGTAGTAGTAGTAGTAGTAGTAGTAGTAGTAGTAGTAGTAGTAGTAGTAGTAGTAGTAGTAGTAGTAGTAGTAGTAGTAGTAGTAGTAGTAGTAGTAGATTATTAACTCCACACGTTGTCACACCGCAACATGGTACAAAACACAAAGTAGACTTCTCAAGTACATGGGCGGCGATCCCGGGGGTGGGTGGAGGGGGACAAGACCCCCCACCTTTAAAAGTGGGGGACACGTCATGCATCGGACCCCCAAAATTTTGAAGAAACACCAAAAAAAGGTCATAAAATTTTGTAGCGTAGAGGTTAAGAAATTTTTGACCTTTTTTGACCAGATCGGTTCCAAAATGTCCCCCCCCACCTCTCAAACAAGATCGCCGACACTGCTCAAGAATGTCTGGCCGGGTGTTTACTATCCTTCCGCCATCGTTTTCTTAACGCCATGTTGCATCGCATGGCAGATTCATCACCGAGAAATGATGGAGGGGAAACGTCGTACGGTCGAACTCAGCAGATTCGATGCCCGGTGATTGCACCAGTCGCTTTCCCGCCAAGATGTCATCAATTTCAGGTGCGCTAGAACGAGAAAGCGCCGACTGGCGACCGACGGAGAAACGATAACATCAATCATACAACACTTCTGACCGCTAGGTGGAGTATACGTGAAGCAACACTAAACAAGATCTGAAAACAAATGCTACAGATCAAATATCGACTCATATGCATGCATACCTATATACAAAAGTCATACATACATACATACATACATACATACATACATACATACATACATACATACATACATACATACATACATACATACATACATACATACATACATACATACATACATACATACATACATACATACATACATACATACATACACACATACATACATACATACATACATAGTACATGTATACATATATACACATGCATAACAAATGCATAATAACCACATACACAGATATACACAATTAACACATGCAAACATGTATCACGGCTAGGTTTCGCTGTCTTCGACATCTATCCCCTGAGATTCTCTCTGTAGAAATCTCTTTATTGTCTTTCTATATGAATGTCTCTTAATGAATACACAGTTCGATTGCACACTCTTGCTGAGTTACACTGACGATGATGAGATAGCTACGATATTGTGACAACTACATCTTATTCTAGACTTCTCAAGACATGCCAGTCTAATACAGAATGCCCAGTCTAGGCTTCATTGTCACTGCATCATTCTGGCTAACTGCTCCATAGTTAGCTAGCTGACTCGCCACCAACTGACTGACCCTATAATATAAACTTATATATCCCCAGTTATTCGGAAGTCCGTGGTAAAGGTATATCGTGATTGTTTCGTCAAACTGTAGGACCTTACCTTAGATCCCTGTAGATTGTCATTACCCGTCCACTGGAAGGTTTGGTCTTAGGGGTCGTCCATAAAGGACGTCCGCAAAATATGAACCCCCTTGTCCGCATTTGTCCGCATTTAACCTTACCCTCCCTCCCTCCCCCTTTGCGGACGTCCGCACGCCTAAGTCAATTTTTAATGTCGTCGTCATTATTTTTACAATTATTCCACAGTTCCTGTGAGTGTTTAAGTGACAGTACAGGTT
>OY744612.1:18842556-18847556 GCA_963556255.1 Allolobophora icterica | reverse complement strand
TGACGTTAGCAATCTGTATGTAAGCCGTCGGATAAAACCGGTTCCCTGATCCCAAACATCTGGGCAACGGTCCAAAAACATCGATCGTCAACCGCACATATTGTCCCGACCCGTGAACCCGTTTCGTCCCTCCTCGTTTCTCTAGTGTTTGACAAAGGTCACAAGTTTACAGTCTATTCATTCGCGTTTGCCTTAACACTTTTACGACGAGCTGCATTGGTTTCAGAGTCGCTTTTAGTACACTCTCGTCGTTGAAGTGTTAAAGATCGGCCAGACATAGTGTCTACCGCTCAAATGATCAGCAATTGGAATTTTATCAGCCTCTGTTTATTCAGGCATTTCGGCGCCGCCGTCTGGTGAACTGACCTACAAAGCTTTCCGACAATTATTCTCAAACGATATAAAGGTCCCGACGGTCGCCAATGACTCCGACTGGGGAGTGTAGCGTAACTCAGTATATACAAGACACACAGCGTCTTATGAATAAATTTATGGCTGTTATTAAATAAAATTTAACAGTTCACTGAAGCAAAGAATAAACTTGCTGACCTTAGAAAGCCTGAACACAATAACACATCAATAACATTTCCAACCCAGCACACGATAGACAACCGCCATTCGATCCCTTGTTCCTTCAGCACTATCTCAGCTTAAACCAGTTTTGACTGGTTTTGAGTCTGATCAGGGGCGTAACTTTGGTCTTAAGAGTGGGGGGTACCAATTTCTTACATCCACGAAACACGGCTGATACTTCGATCTCTGGGAAAGCACAATAAAAGCCTTAACACTTTAATAAAATATTGATTGGCATTGTTCAAAAAGTGGGGGGTACGGTACCCCCCAGTCCAAAAAGTGGGGGGTACGAGTACCCCTCGTACCCCCACAAAGTACGCCTATGAGTCTGATATTGCCTCAGCCTGGCGTTCCCATAGCACCATATATATGTATTATGATGATGACGAGTTCTCTGCCGAATGGCAGGTCAACTGTCTTTATGCCACCCGGAGATGAGATGGGTTAAGTTGGTTTCCCGCTGCCTTCCTCACAGACAAATATGGGTGAGCAACTTGTCCAAGGTCGCTACGCAGTGTGTCTTCGGGTAGATTCGAACCTGCGACCCTCCGGTTACAAGACACGGAACATACCGCTACACCACCGCGTCCCACTATAATTAAGCACTTATATGTGTAAGGAAATCTGAATGCATGTATCCGCCTACTCTGTTACTGGATGGTATCGTGTGTATAGACTGTGCCTGCTGCAACGGGAAAACTCGCTTGGAGACACAGTTGATATTCGACGTAACATAATAATCCGAGGCTTACCTGCTTACTTTCAATTAAATGTATCATTTACCTGCAAATATTTATATAGCGCATATCTAGGATCACCGTAGCCTCTGTAATATATCATGCCAATAATACGGTACATGCAAATACACCTTATATTCCCTACCATATATATAGTATATATATACATATACATATATATGGTACATATATAGTATATATTATAATAATGATGAGCAAACAGGGAGTATATCTTTGACATGAAATACATATTTATGTACATACAACCATGTAAATGTGATATACATGATACTACTAATAAAAAATATAATAGCATCGTATATATGATTTCATTATACATCTACGTGCATGTATATATATATAATATTATATATATGTGTGTGGGTGTTTGTCAATATAGCATAGTTGGAGTTAAAATCAATGTAAACCAAGTCTTGGCTAAATTATACGTTACAACGTTATATATATATATATATATATATATATATATATATATATATATATATATATATATATATATATATATATATATACATATGAATCTCTTAGATATCCAAATGATGGATTGACAGTTAAGTCTGACTGGAGGAGGGATGCGAGGAATACTTATTGCGCTATATAATCTGGCGCCACAAGGTACACGAGAACGGAAGCTTTTGAGGACGGGGGTTTAATGGGATATTTATAGGGACGCAATGGACGGTCCGTAGGTTTATGGATATGGATTAAAGACAATGAGATAAGTGCCTGATTGTCTCGGTGCTGTCTTTGGTCGTTGTCTACCTATTGTCTGTCTGTGTGTCTCTGTCTATTCGCTTGACTTACCACGGGTATTTGTCTTCTTTCTGGTTTGTTTATCTTATGGTCGACCTGTCCATCTTTCTGGCTGTATGCCTGTTTTTTTATCTGTCCGTCCGTCTAACCCTGTCTGGGTCTATCCATTCCTCTGCTTGCCTGTATGTCTGTCTGTCTGTCTGTCCATCTACGGGTCTATGCGTCCGTCTGTCTGTCTGACTGCATGATAATCTGCAGGGGCGTAGCTTTGGTCTAAAAAGTGGGGGTACCAATTTCTTACATACACGAAACAAAGCGGAGACTGCGATCTCTGGGAAGGCATAGTAATAAAATATTGATTTTCATTGTTCAAAAGTGAAGGGTACGGGTACCCCTCGTACCCCCACAAATTACGCCTTTGATAATATCTGTACAGAAAGGCAGAGAGACAGACAGACAGACAGCCATACAGACATACATACATACATACATACATACATACATACATACATACATACATACATACATACATACATACATACATACATACATACATACATACATACATACATACATACATACAGACACACACACACGCAGACAGACAGACAGAGAGACATAGACACAAATACGCTGACAACCAGATAGATTCTTTGCTTCAGAAAACAATGAGATGCAGTCTTGTTGTCCTCGAGACCAAGGTCTTGGTCTCGAGTGCACTCGAGTTCGTTTTTAAAAGTCTTGGTCTTGGTCTTGGTTTTGAGACCAAAGGTCTTGGTCTTGGTCTTGAGGTTCAAGGTCTTGGTCTTGGTCTTGGTCTTGAGGTTCAAAGTCTTGGTCTTGGTTTTGCAAGACCAAGACCAAGACTTTTGTCAAAATGAACAGTCATTAATTTTAACAAACTGCAAGAATTTTAAAAATTTATCCAATAATTACTCATACAGTTATTGCTTTAGTATTTACACGGTGTGAATGAGGCTTCACTGTTGTTTTGGACAATTATTTTGACTTCCGGTTATTTATCATGGAATGATTTCAAAATAGACTCATGATTAATTTGTACATTTACATCCGGTTCTTGAAAAGCTGCTTTATGTGCTAGCGATTTCAGCACTTGTAGACCGTGTTTTTTCACATGGCAGAATTTTTATGAGGCCCCACAGGTCACGTCTTGGTCAGAAAATTCTCAGCAAATTGGTTTTTATAAAATTCAACAGGCATTTGGAATAACATTTCGCATGAAAGACTTTTGTAAATTCGAATTCGGAATTCTCTGCAGTCTCCATTTAGAGTTGTTTTGCTTGAATAAAAGAAAAACTCATGTTTTCATTAAAATAACGAGTTGTCCGACTGGACAATTTTTAGTAAGGAATAGAAGTCTGGATAAGACTGTGATTTTTTTGGGTCTTGGTCTCGGTCTTGGTCTTGAGGTTCAAGGTCTTGGTCTTGGTCTTAGTCTTGAGGTTCAAGGTCTTGGTCTTGGTCTTGGTCTTGAGGTTCAAGGTCTTGGTCTTGGTCTTGAGGTTCAAGGTCTTGGTCTTGGTCTTGGTCTTGAGGTTCAAGGTCTTGGTCTTGGTCTTGAGGTTCAAGGTCTTGGTCTTGGTCTTGGTCTTGAGGTTTAAGGTCTTGACAACAAGACTGATGAGATGACGGAAAGTGAATCATTTCTTCTCGCATTAAATTCTCAAAATCGCAGATGTGTCTCTCCTTCACCTGTGCGTCCTCTTCGTCCTCTTCGTCCACTTCGTCCTCTCTTCGTACTTTTCTCTTTCTCTTCTTTCTACTCAAGCTTTCTTCTTCCTACTTCTCTTCTTCCTCTCCTCCTCATCCTCTTCTCTTCCTCCTCTTCTCACTTCGTCGTCCTTTTCCTCATCTTTTCCTCCTACTCTTCGTCCTCCTTCCCCCCGTCATCCTCACCTATTCTCTTTCTCTTCTTTGTACTCAAGCTTTCTTCTTCCCAGTTCTCTTCTTCCTCTTTTCCTCATCCTCTTCTCTTCCTCCTCTTCTCTTCCTCCTCTTCTCATCCTCCTCTTCGTCCTCCTTCCCCTCGTCATCCTCACCTATTCTCTTTCTCTTCTACTCTTCTTCCTCTTTGTTCTTCTCCTTCTCTTCCTCCTGTTCTCTCCCTCCTCGTTTTCGTCCTATATATACTCTCGTCCTTCTGTTGTTTTTCGTCCTCATCTTCTCTTCCTGCTCTTCGTCCTCCTCATCCTTTTCCTCCCCATCCTCTTCCTCTTCCTCTTTCATTCTTTCCATCCTCCCTTCGCCTACCCATACCTTTTTCTTTCCTGATTCTCTTCTCCAGGCGCTGCTTCGACTATTCCGTTATTTGTCACAAGCGGTGCAGTCAATCAGCCACTTATGCGGAGCGCAGACACTAATGAACGAAACAGATGCTACGGACTGATGCACAGCAGCGAAAATCGGTAAGAAAAATGGACCGACTGGCAGTAGTTACTTTTAGTCGGCCATTCCATTCTGACGTGGCTCGATAACGGGACTGTTGCACCGAGCGGGATAATTCTCTGCCACGTAGTAACAATTTCAATACAATACAATAGAACTGCATTTTTATACTGCCCTCCTTCCAAAGTTCAGAAGTGCACACGACCAAACGAGAGAATATCGATGGGGCTGGGTCGCTACGGAGTGGCTTGAGGTGGATTCGAGCCTGCGACCCTCCGGTTACAAGGCAAATAGGCCTACCACACTATGTTCATACCACTACACAACCCCATCCTTCAATTTCGGTGTTGTTGCGACTAATTAAAAACCTTATAGAATTTAAGAAGCGATATTTGGATTTAATCGAAGTTGTGCTTGCGAACGACAGAAACCAGAGCTGCCGGAACGTTCGTTGAAGTTTCCCGAAGTGGATTGCAGATAGCAATGTAATGTCGACATAAATACACTTCC
>OY744612.1:18790056-18837556 GCA_963556255.1 Allolobophora icterica | reverse complement strand
AAAAAGTGTACACTGTACACTCCGTCTAGGAATTGGGATCAAAAACCTTTATTGGAGTGCCATAATTATAGTCATTGCACCGCGAACGGTTTCAGTAATAACAATTAAATAGAGATGTCTGTGTGAAGAAGGCGAGACATAGGAAGGCAGTTTAAATGATGGTTTAACTATTACATGGTTTTTAGATGCCAACCTTTTAGGAAACGAAGGCGTCGTTAAACAAACCAAGAATGGTTTCCTTCAGTGAATGGAGACATTCATTTGAGCTTCGATTTGTTCTGTTCTAGTTTGGTTCACTCTCTGTCTGTCTGTCTGTCTGTCTGTCTGACAGACAGACAGACAGACAGACAGACAGACAGACAGACAGACAGACAGACAGACAGACAGACAGACAGACAGACAGACAGACAGACAGACAGACAGACAGACAGAGAGTGTCTGTCTGTCTGTCTGTCTGTCTGTCTGTCTGTCTGTCTGTCTGTCTGTCTGTCTGTCTGTCTGTCTGTCTGTGTCTCTTTCTTTGCTTACCTGTACATAGATTGCCAGCGGCATGACGAGGATTGCCACCATGATGTCGGCAATTGCCAAGGAGACGATGAAATAGTTGGTACAGGTCTGTAGTGTGGCCTCCCGCCAGACACTGAGGCAGATAAGTACGTTCCCGAAAACCGTAAAGACTGGTATTACCACCAATAACAGATACCACGTGTGAACCTCCTTCGTCGCATCTCCTTCCATGTTTCCACCTTCGACTGTGTAGCACGTGTTTCTGGTCTCCAGCGCCGAACCGGAAGTGTCAAGTCGATCTTCCATATATTCATTCGAGTGCCGCCAGAGGTCGGGCGTCGTTGCCGGAAATGAAGTCATTTGGCCGTTCTGTGCTTCGATGGAAAACTAATCACACAGCATGCAAATAAGTCACCGTGTTGCACAGCGTCTCACCATGTTGTTTCACTATGTTGCACAGCGTCTCACCATGTTGTTTCACCATGTTGCAGAGTTTTCACCGCGTTTTAGAGCGTTGCATCATGTTGCAAATTGTTAAACCATGTTGCAAAGTGTTACAGCATGTTTCAAAGTGTTGCACCATGTTTCAGAGTGTTACACCATGTTGCACTGTATCTCACCTTGTCGCTCAACGTCTCTGTGTTGCTCACTGTTGTATCTGGTATAAAATAATACGTCTATATGCTGCAGAATTGCTTTAGAAGTCTTGCTTGTTTATCATGTCACCTATTGTTGCCAAGTCTTTTTAATGCTCAGTTTCTCAATGCAGAGCCCCGGAACTGTCCTTATTGCATCGTGTTGCACAGTTTTGTCGAATTGCACATAATTCCATCGTGTGGCTACAAAAGTGTTGCTTCGCCAGGTTGCACCAGTAGTGTTTCCCAGAAATGTTGTACTTTAAAAAAGTGTTGCACTATTTTATATAGAATTGTTTTGACTTCTGTTGATGAGTTTCACAATACAATGTTATGTTTCCGGTCGCTCAGATTGCCACTTGCGTCTCATTCATTCAGTCATTAATTAATTAATTAATTAATTCATTCATTCATTCATTCATTCATTCAGAGCATTTATATTGCGCATCTCCAAGATAACTACCCAGTGGCGCCTCCAACTCAACTCCTTCTGTAATAATGCATCCGTTCGTCTTATGCAATGCCAATAATTTTGTCTCACGAAGTTCCTACTACGGATCCTAGTTGTTCCACTGCGGTTGTTCCGATACTGTTCCGATTCGTTCCTGCAGTGCAGTGGAATGGACGCTCGTTGCGTAGACTTATCTGCGATTGAGCGTCGTTGGTGCGCATGCGCCGTCAGCCACACGCATGCGCACAAGCAGCACAGACGCTTTTGCTTCATCACGGAAGTCAAGAATGTTCGATGAGTAATTGAGCTAATGTAACAGACGATCTAAGTCTGGTTCAGTGCTTTCCTGCACTAACGGTGTTATATTGCTACAACAACGGTGTTATATTGCCACGCTAACGGTGTTATATTGCTACGCTAACTGTGTTATATTGCCACACTAACGGTGTTATATTGCCACACTAACGGTGTTATATTGCCACGCTAACGGTGTTATATTGCCACACTAACGGTGTTATATTGCCACGCTAACTGTGTTATATTGCCACGCTAACTGTGTTATATTGCCACACTAACGGTGTTATATTGCCACACTAACGGTGTTATATTGCTACGCTAACTGTGTTATATTGCCACACTAACGGTGTTATATTGCCACGCTAACGGTGTTATATTGCCACGCTAACTGTGTTATATTGCTACAACAACGGTGTTATATTGCCACGCTAACGGTGTTATATTGCCACGCTAACGGTGTTATATTGCCACGCTAACGGTGTTATATTGCTACACAACGGTATTATATTGCTACACTACCGGTGAATGCCTTAGGCATTAGACACTGGCGTTTAAAAAGTTACAATGGCTCCTACTATTACTCGCAATCGTAATCAATAATTTATGAAGCTCCTGTTCCAGACAAAAGTCCAAAAGCACAAAGAAAAACCAAGAAGCTGTTGTTGCAGGTTGCTAGGCGACCACTTCTAGACTGATGGACCGACAACAGAGAAACTTTAAAATGATTTTTAAAATGATTTAAAATGATAAATCTGCTGGATTTAAATGAAAAGCCCACAAATAGTTATAGTCTGAATTACTGCTGTACTATTACCACCATTATCACTACCACTACTACGAGACCTACAACTATTACTACTAATACCACTATTATTTTTTTTATTGCTGCTGTTGTTGCTGTTGTTGTTATTGTCAAATAAAACACGATGATAACCTGAATTAGGTGTGTTTTAAATTAGAAATTCTGGCCGGTGTTGGTTGAAAGCCCACTCACCACGACAAGGCCCTGGCCAACCAAAGAGGGGCTATAGTACTTTAGTTCAACACAACACGAGTGAATGACGTTTGTAGTGCTAGACATACAGTGCAGAGGGGGTCTTCATAACAAAAGATTGTGAAACAGCCCAAAACAATAATCTGAATTTCATTGAATTTTCCAGGAAATTTTCCTCAGGTTATCAGGTCTGCAGTCATCTCAGTTAAAGTTTTCCATAACGTACCTAATCCAGGGCTTCTCAAACTGTGGTCCGCGGACCAAGAGGGGTCCGCGAAGGATATGGCGGGGTCCGCGAGAGCGTTCTGAAAATATTCATTAACATTGCGTATTTTTAGCATTAATATATAGATGCTGCCTTTCTCTTTGTCTTCTTATTTACTTTCTTCTTTGCCTTCTTATTTGACTTCTTTTTGCCGTTTTACTTACCTTCTTTTTTGCCTTCTTCTTTGTCTTTCTCTTTGCCTTCTTCGTTGACTTTTACTTGCCTTCTTCTTTGCCTTCTTCTTGGCCTTCTTATTTGCATTCTGTTTGCCATCTTCTTTTCCCTTATCTTTGCCTTCTTCTTTACCTTTTTACTTGCTTCCTTTTTTGCCTTCTCCTCTGCTGTTTAAATTACTTTCTTCTTTGCCTTCTTTGTCTTTCTCTTTTGCCTTTTGATGTACCATCAATTTTGCTTTCGTCCTTGCTTTCTTCATTGCTTTTTAGTTACCTTCTTCCTCGACTTCTTCTTCGATCTCTTCTTTTACTTCTTTTTTGCCTTTTACTTTTCCTTCCTCTTTGCCTTTTTACTTACCTTTTCTCTTTTCCTATTCTTTGCCTTTCTCTTTTCCATGTACTTCAACTTCTTTTACCTTCACCTTCCTGGTTGCCTTCTTCCTTGCCTTTTTACTTACCTGAATTGCCTTCTTCGTTTTTTCTTCTTTGCCTTTATGTATGTTTTCTTCTTGCCTTCCTGCTTGCCTTCTTCGCCGCCTGTTTACCTACCTTCGTATTTGTCTTCGTCTTTTTCTTTGACTTCTTATTTGCCTTTCTTTGCCTTGTTCTTTGCCTTTTACTTACCTTATTCTTTACCTTTTTCTTTGCCTTCTTCTTTGTTTTGCTCTATGCTATCTTTCTTGCCTTTTTCCCCTTCTTCGCCGCCTGTTTACTTACCTTCCTCTTTGCCTTCTTCTGTGTCTGTTTCTTTGCCTTCTACCTTGACTTTCTCCTAACCTTCTTCTTTATCATCTTCTATGGCTACTTCTTTGTCTTTCTCTTTGTCTTCTTTCCTGCTTTTTTCTTTGCCAACTGCGCCGTCTCTTAACTTGCCTTCCTCTTTGCCTTTCTTCTTTACGTTTTTACTTACCTTCATCTCTGCCTTCTTTCTCTTTAACTTCTTCTTTGCCTTTCTCACTGCCTTACTCATTGCCTTTTACTTTCCTTCTTCTTTGCCTTTCTCTTTGCCTTATCTTCTTGTTTATCTTCTTTTTGGCTACTTCGTTGTCATTCTCCTTGCCCTCTTTCTTGCCTTCTTCTTATCCACCTACGCCGTGTTTTTACTTATCTTCTGATTTGCCTTCTTTTTTACGTTTTACTCAGCTTCCTCTTTGCCTTCTTCTATTTCTCTTTGACTTCTTTTTTGCCTTTCTGTTTGCCTTTGTCTTTGCCTTTTAACTTACCTCATCTTTACCTTTGCTTTCTTCTTTGTAATGCTCTTTGCCTTCCTTATTGCCTTCTTCTTTGCCTTCTTCTTTACCTTCTTCGCCGCCTGTTTACCTTTCTCTTTGCCTTCATCTTTGCCTTTCTCTTTGCCTTCTACCTTGATATTCTCCTTATCTCCTTCTTATCTTCTTATATGGCTACTTCTTTGTATTTCTCTTTGCCTTCTTCGTTGTTTTTTCTTGGCCTTTTTTTTACTAACCTTCGCTTTGTCTCGTTCTATACTTTTTTCTTTGCTTTCTTTTTTTGTATTCTTCATTGCCTTTTACTTACCTTCTTCTCTGTCTTTCTCTTTGACTTCTTCTTGGCCTTCCTCTTTAGCTTCTTCTTTTCATTCTTATATGTCTTTATTACTCACCTTGCTTCTTTCCCTTTTTCCTTTGCCTCTACCTTTGCCTTCAACTTTCTTGGACTTCTTCTTTCTCTTCTTTTTTGCGTTCTTCTTTGCCATTTTACTTACCTTCTTTGTTCTTTGCCTCCTTCTTTGTTTTTCTTCTTTGCCATCTTCTTTGCCTGTTACTTACCTTCTTCTATGCCTTTCTCTTTGACTTATTGTTGGCCTTCTTCTTTCCCTTCTTCTGTTCCTTCTTCTTCGCCTTTTTCTTTGTCTTTATCTTTCTCTTCTTCTTTCTTTTAGTTCTTCTTTGCCTTCTTTTTTGCCTTTTTGCTTACCTTTCTTCTTCGCATTTTTCTTTGTCTTTATCTTTCCCTTCTACTTTCTTTTAGTTCTTCTTTGCCTTCTTTTTTACCTTTTTCTTTGCCGTTCTACTTACCTTCCTTGTCTGTCTTCTTTGTTTTCTTCTTTGCCTTTTACTTACCTTCTTTTTCTTTGTCTTTCTCTTTGATTTGTTCTTGGTCTTCTTCTTTGCCTTCTTCTGTTCCTTCTTCTTTGACTTTATCTTTGCCTTCTACTTTCTTTGACTTCTCTTTGCTTCTGTTTTGCCATCTTCTTTCTGTTTTACTTATCTTCTTTGTTTTTCATCTTTGCCTTCTTCTTTGCCTTTTACTTTACCTTCTTCTTTGACTTTCGTGTTGACTTCTTCTTGGCCTTCTTCTTTGCCTTCTTCTGTTTTTATCTTCTTACTTTTTTACTTTTTCTTTGCCTTTATCTTTGCTCTACACTTTTAACTTCTTTTCCTCCTTTAAGCTATCTCCTTTATCGTTTTACTTACCTTTTTTGCTTTCTTCTTTGTTTTCTTTTTTGTCCTTTTTCTTTACCTTTATCTTTCCCTTCAATTTTCTTCGACGTCTTCTTTGCCTTCTTCTTTGTCTTTTTACTTGCCTTGTTTGCTTTCTTCTTTGCCTTCTTCTTTGTCCTCCTTCTTTGCCTTCTTCCTTGCCTTTTACTTACCTCTTCTTTGCCTTTATCTTTGCCTTCTTCTTGACCTTCTTATTTGCCTTCTTCTATTCTTACTTATTTGTATTTATCTTTGCCTTTTTGCTTTCTTTGACTTCTTTTTGCGTTCTTCTTTACCGTTTTATTTACCTTTTTTCTCTTCTCTGCCTTCTTACTTGTCTTACTTCTTTACATGCTTCTGTGTCTTTACTTACCTTCATCATTGCCTTTCACTTTGATTTCTTTTTGGCCTTCTTATGTTCTATCTTTTTACTCACCTTTCTTTTTTGCCTGTTTCTTTGCCTGTTTCTTTGCCTCACACTCTTTGCCTTCGACTTTGCCGTTTTACTTACCTTCTTTGCGTTCTTCTTTGCCTTCTTCTTTGCCTTTATCTCTCCCTTCAATTTTCTTCGACTTCTTCTTTGCCATCTTTTTCGCCTTCTTGTTTGTCGTTTTACTTACCTCCTTTGCGTTCTTCTTTGCCTTCTTCTTTGTCTTTCTTCTTTACCTTTATCTCTCCCTTCAATTTTCTTCGACTTCTTCTTTGCCATCTTTTTCGCCTTCTCTTTTTTTGTCGTTTTACTTACCTTCTTTGCTTTCTTCTTTGCCTTCTTCTGTGTCCCTCTTCTTTGCCTTCTTCATTGCCTTTTACTTACGTTTTTCTGCGCCTTTCTGTTTGGCTTTTTTTAACCTTTTTTTTACCATCTTCTGTTCATACTTCTTTGCATTTATCTTTGCCTTCTACTTTCTTTGACTTCTCTTTGCCGTCCTGTTTGCCTTCTGCTTCACCGTTTTACTTACCTTCTGTTTCTCATCCTTGACTTCTTCCTTGTCTTACTTCTTTGCATGCTTCTCTGTCTTTTACTTACCTTCTTCTTTGCCTTTCACTTTGACCTTCTTGGCCTTCTTCTTTGCCTTCTTCTGTTATGCCTTTTTACTTAGCTGTTTTGCCTTTTTCTTTGCCTTTATCTTCGCCTTATACATTCTTTGACTTCTTCTTTTCCTCTTTTATTTGCCTTCTTCTTTGCCGTGTTACTTACATTCTTTGCTTTCTTCTTTGCCTTCTTCTTTGTATTTCTTCTTTGGCTTCTTCGCTGCCTTTTACTTACCTTCTTCCTCTGACTTTCTCTTTGCCTTCTTCTTTGCTTTCTTCTGTTTCTTCTTCTTTGCCTTTATCTTTCTCTTTTACTTTCTTTTACTTCTTTTTGCCTTCGTGTTTGCCTTCATCTTTACCGTTTAGCTTACTTCCTTTTTTCTTCTTCCTCGACTTTCTTCTTTGCCTTCTTCAATGGCTTTTACTTACCTTCTTCTTTGCCTTTGACTTCTGCTTGGCCTTCTTCTGTTATACGTTTTGACTTACCTTTCTTCTTTGCCTTTTACTTTGCCCTTTATTTTCTTTGACTTCTTCTTTGCCTTGTTTCTTGCCTTCTTCTTTGCCGTTTTACTTACCTTCTTTGCCTTCTTCTTTGCCTTCTTCTTTTCCTTCTTCTTTACCTTTTTACTTACCTTCTTATTTGCCTTCTTCCTTGCCTTTCTCTTTGACTTTTTCTTTGACATTTCATTACCTGTTTACCAACCTTCTTCGTCTTCTTTGTCTTGCTCTTTGCCTTCTTTCTTGACTTTCTTTTGACTTCTTCTTTGTTTTTTCTTTGTCTTCTTAGATACCTTTTACTACTTACCTTCTTCTTCACCTACTTCTTTGCCCTCTTCGTTTTCTTGCTCTTTTTCTTCTTTCCTGTCTTCTTCGGTGCCTTCTTCGCCGCCTTTTTACTTAACTTCCTCTTTGCTTTATTCTTTGCCTTCTTCCTTCCCTCTTCTTTGCCTCTTTCCTTGCCTTTCTTTTTGTATTCCATTGTGCCTTTTTCTTTGCCTTTCTTTTTTGCCTTCTTCTTTTCCTTCTTCTTTGCCTTCTGCTTTGCCTTCTTCGTTGCCTTTCTCTTTGCCTTTTCAAATATTCACGACTTTTCGAGGAACTATTATGTCTTGTTTTAGAATTCCGTATTTTATTTCTGTTTTGGCGAGTTTTCTGAGTCGAGGTCACCTTCCGCCATGGCGTCACTTTGGATTATAGGCACGAGTTTATGAATGCACAAAGTTCTATATGCAATATACAGGGCTTTGGTGTAAACAAAAACTTCAGGCTTATATGTGCGCACGAGCTTCAGCAGGTAGCGAGTGTTTAATAGAAGATGAGAACTTAATGGGGATGTGTCAGCCAGCCAGTCAGTTAGCTACAGACTAAAATGCAAGTAAATCATAAATGCATCCACGCGCATGCAAAAGATGCAAAAATAAAGACAAGCACACAAACAGACAAAGACACACACAGACACAAACAGACATGAAGACAGACAAGAAAGGGATTTAGGGACGATTACGTCGTGTCAGACTTTTCAGGCTGGCCTTTATTACATCTGCCGAACTCCGTCGAATGTTTCGTATAAGCTGACAGCCACCAAACTCTGCATGCATCCGTCCGCACAGGCATTAACCGCCGTACCCAAATATCATGATACAACAGAGAGACTAGTTTTCTCTTTGAGCGCTTATCTATGGCACCCAACGCTTCAATGCAGTCGCTTTTTGTAGCAACTTTCACATTCCGGAACAATGCCTCCTAACTTTTGCAATCCAGAGGGATCATATGAACCTCGGGTAAAAATAATAAATATCATTAACAGCAGTGTATCAGGCTGTAAAAATTGATACCTCGTGTTTTAGACCAAAGCTGCTCCCCTGAGCGAGGTTGCTCCGAGCGGGCTATCATTTTTCGATGATAGTAGGTATAGTTAGTCATCGTTATACAGTGGGACAAAGCCAGGACTTACCACAGTACCTTATGCTTGGCTGACGTGGGCTGTTCATGCTTGTGTTAGGATCTTGGCTTCGCCCGAGTGACAAAGATGATCAACGTTCTCGAGTTTCATCAGGTTTACCTGACGACGTTTGGCCTAGAGATGAATAAGCATACTTCGTATCGAACCGCCGGAAATTTTCAGCTTGATTTACTTAATTTACACTGAGCCGTTTGTTCTTCAGAATCGTCAACGAAGTATATTCTCACGCAGCGCCTTTTATATTAGTTATTTTCTAAACATTGATATTTAAATTGCAGTCGCCAAGTGAAAACAATAATATAATTATCCAGTTTGCGAATAATTATGCGAAGCGACAAAGACCAACGTTCGTCACTTAGTGAAGCGTCATAGACCTATGACGTCACCAACAAACAAATACCAAAAATAGAAGATTAAAACGATTGCGTCACTGTCATTACAACGTCATGCTATTATACAATGTAGGCCTAAGTAAGTGAGTAATCTGTTATTAGCACGAGACAAACGCTCATACTTTACAACAGTTAACAATATGTGTACAGTGACAAAAAGTAGCGTGGGCTATAGTGGGAAAGTTTGAGTGATTATTGTCTTTACCTGTGGGTTTCAGTTTACACTGTTCATTATATGTGTTCTGCTATAGGTGTTTTAGTGATTATTGGCTTTTCATTTCTTTTCCGAACGTCTTTGTCTCTTCCTTTTTTATTTTCTTCTATCATCGTCTTCCATCAGTTAAGCAATTGACACAGGGTTAGGCAGTTTTGACCATAGCCCTGCGCCGACTTGATAGTATCGGCGGCGGCGCGCCGGCGATTTTGGGTCGATGGCGGCGGCGCGCCGACCAACAAAAATCAGTGGCGACGCCCACGAAATGTCGGCGTCGGCGCGCTCTAGTCAGGATACTTGACACGCAGGAGTAACTGTACGAGACTATAGAACAGTCGTTTGTCCTGTGACCTGCCAAGAGGGCCAAGTTCTCTGAAGCTCAGCTACACACAAATACATTAATATTGCTGTTGTTGTCAAGGTACTAAGAAATGGGAATAGGAACAGAAATATCAAAATAATGGCTACTTGCAACAAGATATCACTTTAAATGACAGTGTTTGTCATGGTACAAAGACAAGATCATCAAAATATAAGGAAAATGAACTTGGTCAGGGAGTCAATGAATCTTGGCATCAAGATAAGACCATAAAATCACAGTCAGTAAGATCGCTCTTTATCTTCATTATTTGCACACGAGTTCCTACCAATCAAAAGGCCTACATGCCATTTTGAGAATAGTTTAATTGTTTAATAAAACAATTAACTGTAGTATACAAACTTCTCAGCTTATCTTACATCTATTCTTTTAAGAAGTGCTAGATAGCCATTTAGCAGCGTTTCAGCGCCTTATTATTCCTGACTCTCAAGCTCTGTAGACATTTTATTCTGTCACAAAATGAGAGTTCTCATGAATGAATACAGTTAGCCGTTTTCAGCACCTTGTATTCCTAATCGGACCCTACTTGTAAGACAATGCGCAAATTGCTGACTAAAATAGGCCTAGGGCCTAGTGGCCTAGTGGTCTACTACCTAAACACAACCTCCGTGGTACATACTGATATTAATGTTCAAAAACTTAACAATTTTACATAGGTCGAATTCGCAGGCAATTTTAAATAATTAAATTACTGCATGGGAGTATGATTAATTGATTATGCTGGTAAAAAATGAAATTAGGTAGAAAGTTGTTTGCTAGGCTACCTAACAGCTGCTAAGTAGTAGCATCGCCTGGAAGATGTAAACAGCGGCCAGTAACTGGCCTGCATGGGCCGAATCGGCCAGTCTGCGAACGCGACTACTCGCCTATACAACATTGCAACTAGAGTACTAGACGGTTCTCTTCAACCCTAGCGTACGGCCGGTCTACCAAACAATACGGTACACATCGTACAACAACTCACGCACATAGAGTTCTTTTAGACCTTCATTTGTTGCCATACTTCATCAAACGTTAACTATTGCAAAAGTCAACGCCAATTGGTGACGTCATAGACTCATAGCATTGACGTCACCAACTGGTGACGTCATAGGCTCATAGCATTGACGTCACTAATTCTTGTTGCTGATCAAGCGTCGCAAACAGACCCAGAAAAGTAAAACGAGGTAAGTAAGTACAAGATGTCTAGTTTTGTCAACGTCTATTTCGCACTAAAGCAATATATCGCGAATTCATGCAAAACATGAAATGTGCAACAATAGCAATTAAACATAAAAGCCTGGCACCGGCGACGCGCCGACATAAAAAGATCGATGGCGGCGGCGCCCACGAAATGTCGGCGGCGCGGCCGGCTTAGGGCTCTAGCATAGAGGTATATTATATTATGTCTCATTGGGTTTCTAGTTGTGACCTCCACCGACATTAACATTGTGTTCTTTGCATGAGCAGCGTCTTTCAGGGTGCCATTTGCTTTGGAGACGAATGTCTCGATGGGAATGTCGAAGGTCAGGTGAAAGGCCCCTACGAACAACTCCGTGATCTTGTACGTTGTCACAGAAGAGATATGAGAGTCCTTGAGCACAGCGCCGATTGAGTAGCAGGCCTGGTACATGGCATGGAGCACGGTTGTTTGGATGTCTGGAATCGAGGCGGAGGCTGGATTCAGATTCAGGTTCATGTTTGGGTTCACCCTGTCCGTTGATCGCAACAGGGGCGTGTGCGCTTGTTATCTGTAGTTCACCCTGTCCGTTCGTATTCGCGGTCTTTGCCAGCACGTACATGTACTTGTGAAAAGAGCTTGATATGCGAATTGTGGACCGCAGCAGGTTGCGCACATTGGTTCTTCCTTCTTCTCACATCAGCATGAAGGAGAAGATGTTCCAAAGCCAGGCGTATAAAGAGGCGCTGCTAAGAACCAAATAAGCGAGCCGACCGAAAACCGCCGAACACACTAGTTGCCACTGTGCCATCTAGACGGGAAGCCACGTCATAAAACGCACACACCCCTGGTGAGACCAATAGACAGGGTGAACTATAAAAAAACGCACACGACTTTGGTGCGACCAACGGACCACTGAGCGTCTGTGTTCGCCACCGCAGTAGCTACAATTCTGGATCGAATTGCAGAACCTGGCGTCGTGGCCTAGCGACAAACACAAATAACAGCGAGTTGTACATAAAACAATGAACAACGAACATGAAATATTGAACATAAAACATCGAACATCGAACATAAAACATCGAACATCGAACATAAAACATTGAACATTGAACATAGAACATCGAACCACGAACATAAAACATTGAACATCGAACTTAAGACATCGAACATAAAACATTGAACATCGAACATGAAACATAGAACATAAAACATTGAACAATGAGCATAAGACATCGAACATCTAACATAAAACATCAAACATCGAACATCAAACATCGAACACAGAACATCAAACATCGAACAGAAAACATCGAACATCGAACATAAAACATCGAACATCGAACATATAACATTGAACATCGAACATGAAACATCAAACATCGAACATGAAATATTGAACATAAAACATCGAACATCGAACATAAAACATTGAACATTGAACATAAACATCGAACCACGAACATCAAACATTGAACATCGAACTTAAGACATCGAACATAAAACATTGAACATCGAACATAAAACATCTAACATCGAACATAATACATTGAACAACGAGCATAAGACATCGAACATCTAACATAAAACATCAAACATCGAATATCAAACATCGAACACAAAACATCAAACATCGAACAGAAAACATCGAACATCGAACATAAAACATCTAACATCGAACATAAAACATTGAACATCGAACATAAAACATCGAACATCGAACATAAAACATTGAACATCGAACATAAAACATTGAACATCGAACATGAAACATCAAACATCGAACATAAAACATTGAATATAAAACATCGAACATCGAACATAAAACATTGAACATCGACCATGAAACATCAAACATCGAACATAAAATATTGAACATAAAACATCAAACGTCGAACATAAACATTGAACATAAAACATTGAACATCCAACATGAAACATCAAACATCAAACATCGAACATAAAATATTGAAAATAAAACATCGAACATCGAACATAAATCATTGAACATCGGATATAAAACATCAAACATCGAACATAAAACATTGAACATCGAACATGAAACATCAAACATCGAACATAAAACAATGAACATAAAACATCGAACATCGAACATAAAACATTGAACATCGAACATGAAACATCAAACATCGAACATAAAATATTGAACATCAAACATCAAACGTCGAACATAAAACATTGAACATCGAACATAAAACATCAAACATCGAACATAAAACATTGAACATCGAAAATGAAACATTGAACATCGAACATGAAACATCAAACATCGAACATGAAATATTGAACATAAAACATCGAACATCGAACATCGAACATAAAACATTGAACATCGAACATGAAACATTGAACATCGAATATGAAACATCAAACATCGAACATAAAACAATGAACATAAAACATTGAACATCGGACATAAAACATTGAACATCGAACATGAAACATCAAACATCGAACATAAAATATTGAACATAAAACATCAAACGTCGAACATTAAACATTGAACATAAAACATTGAACATCGAACATGAAACATAGAACATAAAACATTGAACAATGAGCATAAGACATCGAACATCTAACATAAAACATCAAACATCGAACATCAAACATCGAACACAGAACATCAAACATCGAACAGAAAACATCGAACATCGAACATAAAACATCGAACATCGAACATATAACATTGAACATCGAACATGAAACATCAAACATCGAACATGAAATATTGAACACAAAACATCGAACATCGAACATAAAACATTGAACATTGAACATAAACATCGAACCACGAACATCAAACATTGAACATCGAACTTAAGACATCGAACATAAAACATTGAACATCGAACATAAAACATCTAACATCGAACATAAAACATTGAACAACGAGCATAAGACATCGAACATCTAACATAAAACATCAAACATCGAATATCAAACATCGAACACAAAACATCAAACATCGAACAGAAAACATCGAACATCGAACATAAAACATCTAACATCGAACATAAAACATTGAACATCGAACATAAAACATCGAACATCTAACATAAAACATTGAACATCGAACATAAAACATTGAACATCGAACATGAAACATCAAACATCGAACATAAAACATTGAATATAAAACATCGAACATCGAACATAAAACATTGAACATCGACCATGAAACATCAAACATCGAACATAAAATATTGAACATAAAACATCAAACGTCGAACATAAAACATTGAACATAAAACATTGAACATCCAACATGAAACATCAAACATCAAACATCGAACATAAAATATTGAAAATAAAACATCGAACATCGAACATAAATCATTGAACATCGGATATAAAACATCAAACATCGAACATAAAACATTGAACATCGAACATGAAACATCAAACATCGAACATAAAACAATGAACATAAAACATCGAACATCGAACATAAAACATTGAACATCGAACATGAAACATCAAACATCGAACATAAAATATTGAACATCAAACATCAAACGTCGAACATAAAACATTGAACATCGAACATAAAACATCAAACATCGAACATAAAACATTGAACATCGAACATGAAACATTGAACATCGAACATGAAACATCAAACATCGAACATGAAATATTGAACATAAAACATCGAACATCGAACATCGAACATAAAACATTGAACATCGAACATGAAACATTGAACATCGAATATGAAACATCAAACATCGAACATAAAACAATGAACATAAAACATTGAACATCGGACATAAAACATTGAACATCGAACATGAAACATCAAACATCGAACATAAAATATTGAACATAAAACATCAAACGTCGAACATTAAACATTGAACATAAAACATTGAACAATGAACACATCAAACATCGAACATAAAACATTGAACATCGAACATAAAACATTGAACATCGAACATGAAACATCGAGCATAAAACAATGAACATAAAACATCGAACATCGAACATAAAACATTGAACATCGAACATGAAACATCAAACATCGAACATAAAATATTGAACATAAAACATCAAACGTCGAACATAAAACATTGAACATAAAACATTGAACATCGAACATAAAACATTGAACATCGAACATAAAACATTGAACATCGAACATGAAACATCGAGCATAAAACAATGAACATAAAACATCGAACATCGAACATAAAACATTGAACATCGAACATGAAACATCAAACATCGAACATAAAATATTGAACATAAAACATCAAACGTCGAACATAAAACATTGAACATAAAACATTGAACATCGAACATAAAACATTGAACATCGAACATAAAACATCAAACATCGAACATAAAATATTGAACATAAAATATCAAACCTCCAACATAAAACATTGAACATCGAACATGAAACATGAAACATCGAACATAAAATATTGAACATAAAACATCAAACGTCGAACATAAAACATCGAACATAAAACATTGGACATCGAACATAAAACATCAAACATCGAATATAAAATATTGAATATAAAAAAACATCAAACATCCAACATTAAACACTGAACATCGCACATAAAACATCAAACATCGAACATAAAACATTGAACAACGAGCATAAGACATCGAACATCTAACATAAAACATCAAACATCGAATATGAAACATCGAACACAAAACATCAAACATCGAACAGAAAACATCGAACATCGAACATGAAACATCGAACATAAAACATTGAACATCGAACATAAAACATCGAACATCGAACATAAAACATTGAACATCGAACATAAAACATCAAAAATCGAACATAAAATTTGAACATAAAACATCAAACGTCGAACATAAAACATTGAACATAAAACATTGAACATCGAACATAAACATTGAAAATCGAACATGAAACATCAAACATCGAACATAAAATATTGAACACAAAACATCAAACGTCGAACATGAAACATCGAACATAAAACATTGAACATCGAACATAAAACACTGAACATCGAACATGAAACATCAAACATCGAACATAAAACAATGAACATAAAACATCGAACATCGAACATAAAACATTGAACATCGAACATGAAACATCAAACGTCGAACATAAAACATTGAACATAAAACATTGAACAGCGAACATAAAACATTGAACATCGAACATCAAACATCAAACATCGAACATAAAATATTGAACATAAAACGTCAAACGTCGAACATAAAACATTGAACATCGAACATAAAATATTGAACATAAAACATCAAACCTCCAACATAAAACATTGAACATCGAACATGAAACATCAAACATCGAACATAAAATATTGAACATAAAACATCAAACCTCCAGCATAAAACATTGAAAATCGAACATGAAACATCAAACATTGAACATAAAATATTGAACATAAAACATCAAACATCGAACATAAAATATTGAACATAAAACATAAAACATCCAACATAAAACACTGAACATCGAACATCAAACATCAAACATCGAACATAAAATATTGAACATAAAACATCAAACGTCGAACATAAAACATTGAACATCGAACATAAAATATTGAACATAAAACATCAAACCTCCAACATAAAACATTGAACATCGAACATCAAACATCAAACATCGAACATAAAATATTGAACATAAAACATCAAACCTCCAGCATAAAACATTGAAAATCGAACATGAAACATCAAACATCGAACATAAAATATTGAACATAAAACATCAAACATCGAACATAAAATATTGAACATCAAACATCAAACATCCAACATAAAACACTGAACATCGCACATAAAACATCAAACATCGAACATAAAATTTTGAACATAAAACATCAAACATCCAACATAAAACATTGAACATCGAATATGAAACATGAAACATCGAACATAAAATATTGAACATAAAACATCAAACATCCAACATTAAACACTGAACATCGCACATGAAACATCAAACATCGAATATGAAACATTGAACAACGAGCATAAAACATCGAACATCTAACATAAAACATAAAACATTGAACATCGAACATGAAACATTGAACATCTAACATAAAACATCAAACATCGAATATGGAACATCGAACACAAAACAGAAAACATCGAACAGAAAACATCGAACATCGAACATAAAACATCGAACATCGAACATAAAACATTGATCATCGAACATAAAACATTGAACATCGAACATCAAACATCAAACATCGAACATAAAACGTTGAACATAAAACATCGAACATGAACATAAAACATCGAACATCGAACATCGAACATAAAACATTGAACATCGAACATAAAACATCGAACCACGAACATAAAACATTGAGCATCGAATTTAAGACATCGAACATAAAACATTGAACATCGAACATAAAACATCGAAACTTCGAACATAAAACTTCGAACATAAAACATCGAACATAACAAGGCCGTAGCTAGGGGGTGTTTTTGGTGTTTAAACACCCCCCGAAATTAAATAATGTAAAAATAAAATAATGCATTTACTAATGACAATCCCCTTGGTCGGTTGACTCGGTTGCATTTCGGCTTGTTCAAGGACGAGAAATCACCCCCCGAAACAGAAAACACCCCCCGAAACAAAATCCTGGCTACGGCCCTGGAACATAAAACATCGAACATCGAACATGTTCGCTGTTCGATGATTTATCATCGAACAGCGAACATAAAACATTGAACATCGAACATAAAACATTGAACATCGAACATAAAACATTGAACATCGAACATAAAACATTGAACATCGAACATGAAACATCAAACATCGAACATAAAACATTGAACATAAGACATCGAACATCGAACATAAAACATCGAACATCGAACATAAAACATTGAACATCGAAAATAAAAGATGTAACATCGAAAATAAAACATTGAACAACGAACATAAAACATCGAACGAAAACATTGAACATCAAACATTAAACATCGAACATAAAACATCGAACGAGGGAGGGAGGAAGGGAGGGAGGGAGGGATGGAGGGAGGGAGGGAGGGAGGGAGGGAGGGAGGGAGGGAGGGAGGGAGGGAGGGAGGGAGGGAGGGAGGGAGGGAGGGAGGGAGGGAGGGAGGGAGGGAGGGAGGGAGGGAGGGAGGGAGGGAGGGAGCGGGAGAGAGAGAGAGGTGACGATGCATGTTCATACACAGTTAGAGGCTAATAATAATAATAATAATAATAATAATGATAATAATAATAATAATAATAATAATAATACTAATAATAATAATAATAATAATAATAATAATAATAATAATAATAATAATAATAATAATAATAATAATAATAATAATAATTACACAGACAATTTCTATAGCGCCGTAACGCGACCACGTCGCTAGAAGGGCGATTTAAAGACACCATCTACAGCCTAACATAACATTCGGTCTTATTCATCGGAAGGATATATCTTGGGGAAGAGATGACGCTTGAGCCGGGGCTTGAATGCCTCGACTGATGGCGCAGAACGGACCTCGGGTGGAAGGTCGTTCCAGCAACGAGGTCCAACGGCGGAGAAGGCCCGGTGCCCACACTTTGTCTTCCTCCGAGCAACAAACAGGTCTCCTCGCACACGAAGACGAAGAACCGCAGCATACGTTGACGTCATTCTACAAAAGTCGACGATGTAGTCAGGCACCATGCCGTGGGGCTCCTTATAAACAATCAAGCAGAGCTTGAACTTCACGCGCTGAGGAACCGGAAGCCAGTGGAGCGTGTCACGCAGAAGGGGAGCCTCGTGGTCAAACCGTTGCCGACCGCAGAGTAGCCTCGCCGCAGCGTTGAGGACCGACTGCAGCCCATCAAGGAGGCACTTCGGTGCTCCCGCCAGAAGACAATTACATTAGTCTACACGGGAGAGCACGAAGCAGGCGACAGCAGTCCTGGTGCATGGCCTCGAATGGAAGCGATTTGAGACAAGTCCTGATGAGGCGGAGTTTACAGAAGCATCGGCCGAGGTCACACCAACGTGGGTCCTCATGGAGAGATCGGATTCCAATAGGACACCCAGGTCAAGGACGGAGACGCCCGCGACGAGCAATGGGGAGAGGTCCAGCCGGCCGCACCGACGACGCGTCGCGCAGCACAGTAGCTCGGCCTTGGCCGGGTTGAGACTGAGCCGATTGGAAGCCATCCATGCGGCAAATCCTTCTATGGCGAGCACAATGCGCTCACGTGAACTGTCCACCGCCGACGGCAGTCACTGGTGTAAAACTGGGAGTCGTTCGCGTAAAAACGGCACGACACGATGATGTCACGTAGCCGGTGAGCTGTCTGCAGACGACGCGCTCGAGGCTAAGATAGATAAGAGTTTCGATATTGTATTTTAAGAAGTTTGGTTAATTCGAGAGTTCTTTGACGTGGACATTGTCATATTAAGTTGACTTATTGCGATGGGGATAACTTTGTCGCATCGTCAAGTCGTAGTGTGCCTATTCTTCGAATTTCGAAGTAAGACCTTTGCGCCAGTTCCGCGTATCCACAGGCCGAATGAGATGTAGCAACCAAGTATGAGGCAGCCACAGTAATAATAATAATAAATAATAATAATAATATTCTTTATTATTTCAAACTGACAGACGCAGTCAGATTACTATGAAACCTGAAAGTACAATCAAGATCTTAATTAAACACACGGTTGGGCAGCCATGCAAGGCCCCGCCCTAGAGGGGGTTACGGGAATCGATCCGCAAACCTAATGCTCATGAGTGTTACCATTACTCGATCCCTCCTTCCCAGTGTCAGGTATGCCGTTATATCTCATATCAAACTAAAGCCCCTGCGCCATGGAATAAGCGTAAGCTAGCCGGTTTTTTGCTGTGAGTAAATGATAAATCAGATGGTTCTTTGACCAAGGCTTCGACAGACTAAGTCGTTTTAATGCCGGACTAAGCGAAGGGTATCCAAGTTGCAAGAAAGGTCACTCTTGTTTGTGTTGTAAATAAATTTAAAGATGAAAAAATTTATCCCATGGGTCATCAGTTGTTTCGTTTGCAACATATTAAAACACTAGATTTTGACCTGCGTTCGTATACTTTGGTTTTATGTAAAATTTCGACCCCAGCTTTTTCCAGAACTTAAACACTGAAAATTGTCTACATGCACTGTGTATGTATGTTTCTATGTTATGTATGCTGTACGCAAATAGTTAATTCAAATTTCTGTAAAACATGTTAAATCTTTATTCTTTTATTACTTTTGAGGTAGAAGATCTGTTATTAGGCTATGATGTCGAAATGATGTCATTTGTTTTCTCACCGTTCTGCTTTTCTTCGAATATTTCGATCACAATAGAATATTAGTAGCCTACCTTTTAATATCGATCACAGGGTCGATCTTTTTATTTCTGAACATAAAACTTAATTCTAGTTTCAGCAAAATACTTATAATTTATGATTATTAGAAGTTCATGACTAAACGTACGTCTGTATTTCTTGGTCTGTTGCATCTAAAATCCTACAAACGTTGCCATTGGCAATGGATTTTACGTCATCAGTGGCTTAACAATATGACGTCATCAATCAGTATCTAATCACGGCATCGATGTAGATCACGTGCATCTTGTATCCAATCATTTTACAGTATTGGTTTTCCCCATCTCATCCCCGGAAGGCCCGCGAACCCATCAGTCCTATAGGCCTACGCCTACTGTTCTGGATAAAGGAGGAGGGCGACGCTAATCATATTTTTTATGACACACCAGTATTGTTAAACAGAAACTACTAATACCATTGCTTCAAACTACTAATACTACTGCTTCCGATACCACTACTACCACTACTACTACCACGACTAAGACCCTGAGGTAAGCGGGTCCAGCTGGAAGGGCCCACAACAGCAAAACTCCATGTGTAGCCTATTGGAGTGTTTTGTGCATAGGGCTGAGTACAATGAAATCAAACTTCAGCTTCTGTCAAAGAAAGATCTAAATCTGTTATGGTTTCATGGATGATGTTTAGAAAGACGTCGTATAGACATCGGCGTAGACTCTGGGGGGCAGGGGGAGCCTGGGCACGTGCCCCCAATAATTGAGATGGACTTACACCCAATGCAACAAGTGTAGAATGAATAACCAACTGCCCCCCAATATTTTGGACAAGTTTACGCCAGAGCGTATAGATGAAATTATATCCAGGTCAATAGGCCTATCAACAAAGTGAACAAACGTTAGGCTTTCTCTATCTCAGTCACTTTTATAAGTAGCCTCATCACTATAATTGTCATTATTGCTATTCTTATCATGCTATTAACATCATGAATGTCAATTGTTTTCTTAGTAATTCGCAACAAACAATTTGCTTTTATAAATCTCAACGATATGTGCATGGACTTCCATTAACCTGACCTCTGTCAGATGATATAGCGCCTAATAACCGAGACCTGCAGGTCAATCCACCTTCTTCCTCCTCCTTCTCGTCTTCCTCCTCCTTTTAATCGCCTTCCTTCCTCTTGCGCGTCCTCCTGTTCCTTCACACTCTGCACGGATGTCATCTGATGCTCCGCTGCTTTCAGATACCTAACCCGGTTTCCTTGCTTTCCACTTTCCTCGCACACATCGATGGAAATCTTGCTTCGATTTCCATGGAAAAGATGGTTTGTCGGCGGATAGGGATTTAATACGATACATGGCGTGAGAGAAATACAGAAAGACAGAAAGTGTGGGCTATAGACTGATAAACAGGTCGAGACAAATGGAAGGAAACACAAATGGACAAACAGACATATAAACAAACCGATAAGTTATACAGACACCTATACAGACTGGGGTATAGCTTGAGACAGACAGAGAGACAGAGACGTAGAGAGACAGAGAGACAGAGAGAGAGACAGAGAGAGAGAGAGACAGAGAGACAGAGAGACAGAGAGACAGAGAGACAGAGAGAGAGAGGTAGGCATGAATAGACAGACAGACAGATGGACACAGACAAAGAGACAGAATGGTAGATTTACAACCAAACACATACAAACAAGAGAGAGACGGGGGAGAGAGAGAAAAACAGAGAGACAGCGAGCTATAAATAGAGAGAGAGAAAAACAGAGAGACAGCGAGCTATAAATAGAGAGAGAAAAAAGATAAATTGAGAACGAGATAGATAGATAGATAGACAGACAGACAGACAGACAGACAGACAGACAGACAGACAGACAGACAGACAGACAGACAGACAGACAGACAGACAGATAGATAGATAGATAGGTAGATAGACAGTCAGACAGACAGATATATAGATAGATAGTTAGAGAGAGACAGAGACACAGAAAGAGACACAGGGAGAGACGGAGAGAGAGATAAAGATATAGAGAAAAAGAGATAGAGAGAGAGAGAACTAAATAGACAGAGACGGAGAGAGATAGAAGATAAAGTAATGTCGAGAGAGGGAGAAGAAGAGAGAGAGAGAGAGAGAGAGAGAGAGAGAGAGAGAGAGAGAGAGAGAGAGAGAGAGAGAGAGAGAGAGAGAGAGAGAGAGAGAGAGAGAGGGAGGGAGGGAGGGAGGGAGGGAGGGAGGGAGGGAGGGAGGGAGGGAGGGAGGGAGGGAGGGAGGGAGGGAGATAGGGGGAAAGACTTAGACTTCTCTCACCGCCAGAGGTCGCTGTAGCGCCTCCTGTCGGTGTCACACGTCATTAAGCACGCGATGAGGATTTGATGACGAATGTGGAATTGGATCCACATGGAAGAAACGAAGACAAGGAACAAGAACGAGTCCGCAGTTTGTTTGCGCGTCCGTGCGTTCCAGACTCAGACCAAACAATATTGGTCGAGCTAGAGCTAAGGTCTGGTAGCTCCAGACCCTTGTGCTCCTAAGGGCGTTCCAAGAGGACGACATCCATTCCTGCGCCACCACACAACTACCATCATCACCGTGTACCACCGTAGCACCCTGCTGTCTCCTGGGCTTGACCTCTCCAGACTCTGATCTGGCACCGGAACTAACAAGGCAGTCTGGCTATTGCCGACTTGATTTGATATAGCACCGGTGAATAAGCTGGTCTCCTGGCGTGGCTGCTGTGTGTCGCTGAGAAATTTCGGAGATTTACATTTACATACGTTCTACCACGTCCCTCAACTTATTTTAGAAGGAAAAGCATAGCCGCCGTATCGTCACCATGGATACGCCCTTAATCTGTGCTGCCACTTTTTAAAAGTTTTTTTAAAACCCGCCTCTGGTAAAACTGCCCAGAAGCATGGTCCTCTTAGGAGTAAAGGGTCTTTCGCCAGAAGCGAAAACGATCACAGTAATTAATCGAATTGAACTATAAGATAATCTTTTTGATCTGTTTCAACTGGACAACTAATGAAATTGAGTTGCCTCATAATTTAATCACATTTGCAAGGGGTTAAGAATAGTCTTTTCTGTTAATTACATTTGTCTAATTATCACAAAAGGTCATCGTGTCTCTATAGGTTACTTTCATTGCTCGTTTGAGCTAAACTAGTCTACTCCGCGCAGAGCATTTTTCAATTTGTACTAAATGGATGGACCAATATACTGCAGAAAATTGCATGTATAGTGTTCGAGTCACACAACAGTGCTTTCTGTAATTAAACGCTACTGTCCAAGGAGTCTTAAACAGAAACGAATTCGTCGTGAACTACACGGTCTGTTGTTCGAATTGAGGAGTGGCATCCAGGCAAGCAGAGAGTGACACAGATAAAAATAGAGCCATATAAATGGTATAACACAATGTCTGACGGTAGTTTACAGTGTAAGAGCATCGCTTTTCCCCAGACTTACCATTATTGAGCCCTGTGATCGTCTGAGTATTCATCTCTGGTCATCCCTAAAACTAAAACCGTTCTTGGTGAACAACCTTTTTCGGTTGCTGGATTTGGATTTTGTAACTCACCCTCTGTATCTGTTCAATTTGCTCAGTTGCTGATTTAATTTAATTCTCAACTTAAGACTTGCCTTTTTCAAATTGCTCATACACCCATAGACGTCCGAAGGGCGTGCAAGGGGGCATTTGCCCCCTGGATTTTGCAAATATTTAACATAAATAAAATCTTTTGATTATTATGATTATTACAACAGTCCCAACACGTTTTCCAATGTGAAAAAAGTCATTTAGGTAAAGTCCTTGACCATTATTTATTTTAAAAGTATAGTTACGTGTTCTGTGTTCATGAAAAAGCGTTATTTTGCTCCCCCTAGAAAAATTTTCCCCTCCCCTACAAAAATTCCTGCACTACTGGCTGTTTCACTGTCTTTGCGGACTGTTTATCTGGATACTGATCCGATAACAGCTCGGTTCTAGTCCGCCATCGGTTGATACCTTGTGCATTAGACATTGGCGCGACCAGTGCTTTTTTCAGCCGGAACGGGCCGGAACGGCGTTCCGGCACCTTTTTTCAGATACTAAAAAATAATTTATTTATTTTAATAATAAAAACATTAATTTAGTTATTTTAATTTAATTTCAATGTTGTGAACTGTTTTCAGTGTTTATTGAGACCCCTCCCAACCCTCAATCCCGTTTTTCTCGGGATTTTAGCCCGCCCATAATTATTGCGTTCCGGAACCTATTGTTCCGTTCCGAAACCTTTTTTCCCAGAAAAAAAGCACTGGGCGCGACGGAATACAATTACTTGAAATTTCTTTAAAAAGCGTTATGTAAAGTTTAAAAATACGCCGGGCTGTATTAGACTACAAAGGGATGAGTTGTGTCTTTGTTCATCTTCATGAATCTCGCCTGGAATGTAATTTTGCTGACAAGTTACCATCGATTGCTTTCTTGCTCATTGCGAATCTGGCGCTACAGAAGTTCAGAGAAGCATGGTAGGCAGGCACGTCCTTTAAGCTTTTTTTAGGGTGGAAATTTGAGTATTTTTTCCGGGGGCACTGGCGGCAATCTTATTTGACAGGTGGGGTGACATTTCTTCAAAACTTGGGCATGCAGGTTGCCCCATTTGCCTCATGCTAAATCCAGCACCCTGTGCCTATATCTGCCATAAGCTAGTCCCTGCAGTGCAGGCCTACGCCCCTCAAATGACGTCTCTGAATTTGAGTATAACCTTTTGTCTTTTTTTACCCCTTTCTTTCTCCTCCTTTTCTTGTTCCGTTCTTTTACCTTTTTTCAAAAATCAGGGGGGCAAATCCTTACCCCCACCCATATGACGTCTCTGCTGGCAGGATTAGATTCTATCACCTTACACTATTATTTCATGAACGGAGAGAAACGTTATAGGGTAGAAATTCTTCAGTGCAAGAGTTGTAGACATGTGCGATGGTTTGAATGATGGCACTGTCTCAGTGGACACTCACAGCTTTTAAGAGGAAGCGTCGAAGGATGGGCTATTGAGACTCCAGATTAATCTGCATTAGTTCTGAACTACTTAAAGTCATTATTATATTATGATATATTTTTATTACACTACATAAAACTATATTTCACGGCATTAAGTAGTACACCGGGTTTACATCGATAAGGTCGCGCAAAAAAGGCTCGACACAAAAGAGCGCACACGTAAGGACTATGTCAAATATAATCCAAGGTTTATAAGAGCGTGTTATAATATGAGCGCGTGCTAAGAAAGGCGTGTGTAGATAAGGTCTCCGTTTAAAAAAAACCATGTCTGTGAAAGTAGGCCTATACATAATACTAACATTTAATCGCTAATATTTAATCGCTACTAAAGGCCTGTGTAAATGAAATCGCCCTTTAGAAATCCTTGTCTATGAAATAAATTATTATTATAGTCACTTTTAAATCTCGTATGAAATTGTTTATATATATATATATATATATATATATATATATATATATATATATATATAGTCAAAAAGTTGCAGTGCAATGCAACCTTATACGCCCTAAATATTCATCTGCAAATTATGAAAAATACCACGCAGATAGTCCAGTATATATTGGTCTCCCTGTGTAGTCACTGACGATAGTTTTTATTCTTTGTAGACTTTTTACTTGCAGGCGATTGCTGTCCAGAAATAGGCCCATTGTTCAATATTCGTTTCATTCAAACTCTGTTCCTTCTTCATCCCGTCGATAAATGTCCAAAATATGGGATGAGATGCTTCAAGATCGAATGGCTGAACCCTCTCTGCCAACCGTCTGCTGCATTATTAGTTTTTTGGAAGATCGTTAAGAGTTGCGTCATGATAATTCCAAAGTTCATGTGCAACATAAACAAAGCTTTATTGAACGGCGACCTTATCTAAACACGCCTTTATTAGCGTGCGCTCATATTGCAACACGCTCTTATTAACCTCCGATTTCATTTGACAGCGCCCTTATGTGAGCGCTTTTTTGTGTCACGCCCTTTTATGTGCACCCTCGTTGAGGGATACCAGTACACCGAACCCTCGATATATGACACGCGTCGATATAATGCGAATTCGAATATAGCGCGGTCATGGATCCAAAAGTTTAGGCCTAATACTTTAATGACGAACTGCGTTGGATTATCCTTTTTTAGTACATTCTCATCGCTAAAGTGTTAATTATGCAGACGTTTGATCTATGGAACAAAACATACAGCGCGTATAAATCTCTTTTCTCGGCATTCGCCGAACTGATTGGTGGTACTTGTCCCTATACCGAGTTAGCTGCTACAACACGTCAACGTCGAATCTGCAAATGGTTTTCGCTGGTAGAGAACTCTCCAATAGACTTGATATTCTATCTTCAACGGCGTAAACTTAGCCACCTTTACAAGTCCAATGACGCCCGAGTGAGAAAGTTGTGGACTCGTTTTACGTGATCATACTGAATTCTTGCTGTCATTAGCCCACTGCAACCTGCAAATGCACAGTTACATATATAGACCGGTGCACGGTTGCTAATTACCAATTCATTATAACGAGGCCCTCGCTATAACGCGACCCTCGATATAACGCGGTAGCTGATGTGGACCCCAGACCTCGCGTTATAGCGAGAGTGGTTTGTTATGGTATGGTATCTGGGAATTTATAAAGCGTCTCTCACAGTGAGAGCGATTCAGAGGTTCTCTCAGCGTGTGAGCCTGGCGGAAACAGAAATGACTTTAAACTATGAACAACAGAGAGAGAGAGCGCGAAAGAGAAAGAGACAGACATACAGACAGACAGGGACAGAGACAGAGACAGACAGAGACAGAGACAGACAGAGAGAGAGACAGAGACAGAGAGAGAGAGACAGAGAGCGACAGAGAGAGAACCAAACAAGTAGGGTCTCACGGAGTACCGAGGGAAGGGAGTGCCATAGGGATGTGCCCGCGACAGCGAAAGAGCGAGACTGAGCCAGGGCAGACGTCACCCGGGGAACGAACAGATCAAGCGGATTCAGAGAACACAGGGGTCGATGAGAACAAGCAGAGACAAGTTTGCGCATCAGGTCACAAAGGTAGGCTGGAGCTAAGCACAGTTGCGCCTTAGAGACTAGTGTAATAATCTTGAAGTGGATACGAGCGGAGACAGGAAGCCAATGCAAGACATCAGTCATATTATAGTAGAGATGGAGGAGAATCGAGAACGATGAGCAATGAGGCGAGGAGCCGCATTAAGTACCGATTGAGTAGGGTGCGGTGCATATTAAATAACATTAAGAGGTCACGCAAGTTTATATTACGCCAACTGGTCAATATGAGTCTAAGTCTAAATAAATATTTAAAGCCCTCAAAGTAGCCTGTAAACAAGGTCTGTGAGTTCAAAGAGGTAAATTATACCGGTATCGAGGCATCGTCCAAACTTCCAAAGGAACAAATAAGGTGAAGAACTTTTAATGGCATATATAGATTAGTGAGGAGCGTTCGTCAGAGGTTTCAAAATTGCGCTAGGTAAATCTCAAGACACAACGCGTATGCAGATTCGAATGTTATAGCGCTGAGGAACACGAGAAGCCAATGGACGAATCCGATACGTAGAAGATATTGCCTGGATTTCGTTTCAATAGTTGAGTTCCTTGGGAAATAAATAACAGAGAATCAATTTCAATTTCCAGGAGGGAGGAGGGAAGAGTGAGGGATGGATGGATGGAGGGAAGAGGGAGATATTGGCGACTTCTGCAGAGCGTCTCAAGACGAGATAGACCCCGTTGTTCACCCGTGACCCAAAGGCCAGGTCGAACCCGTAAATCGCAATCTCAGTCTGTCCTCGCTGGGGATTCAGGTCGGCCCTTCTACCAGTCCGTCTCTTGTACCTCTCCACTCTGTCTCTGTCTGTCTCTGTCTATTTCTCTGTCTACCCCTCTGTGTTTACGACCGTTTGTTTCTATGTCTCTGGGTCTCTCTGACTCTGTGTTTCCGTATTTCTATCTAAATCGATCATCAGCTTATTTGTCATTTCATTTCCCACTAAGTCTATCTCCCTATCTCTCATCCCCCTTTCTATTGTTCCGTATCTCTCTGTGTCTCTGTGTCTCTCTCTATCTGTCTCTGTCTCTCACTGTATCTCTCCCTCTCTCTGTATCTGCCCGTCTTGTCTGTTAGCCCCTGTGTCTCTTTCCATGTTGGTAGTTTCTGTTTAACGACGACTGTGTCATAGCAAAGAGGATTAGCATCATCCCCTCATTTATCCAAGCTTGGGACTGGCACCACCCGAAAACGGCAGGGGTGAAATTCCATCTTCCCTCTTCGTGGCTGCGTATCGATCCCATGGGAATAGGTCGACGTTCAATCAGGTTCCAGTTCAAAAGCTTCGTTTTAAAGTTTCCAAGTCCAACAAGGATGCTTCGCACGTATTCATCCGCCATTTTCTGGACGAACTGTCCTCAGAAATTATACAAGACGTGCGTGTCAGTTCACAAGTATTCATTGTTACTGCTTTCAAACTGTTTCCGGGAAATTAATCAATCGAAGCATCGATCCATTGACCCATCCAACCATCGATTTATTCATCGATCTTCCATCGATCCATCTGTAAATTTATCCGTCGATTTATCCATTCATCAATACGTCCATAGATTTTAATGGTATGGAATGGTTATCGATATAGAATGGTAATAGGCATGATAATATGGAGAGGTTGAAGGTATGATGTGGTATTAAGTATGGTACGGTAATGTGTATGGTATTATAATATGGTTGGATTCCTATCCATCCACACTACTCACCAATTCCCACCCACCCATCCATTCATCCATCCATTCATATATCCATCCATCCATCCATCCATCCATTCATTCATATATCTATTCATCCATCCATCCATTCATCCATCCGTTCATTCATTCATATGTCTATCCATCCATCCATTCATCCGTCCATTCATACATATATCCATCCATCCATTCATTCATCCATCCATCCATCCATTCATCCATTCATCCATCTGTCCATCCATCCATCAATACATCCATCCATCCATCATTCATTCATATATCCATCTATCGATCTATCGATCCATCCACTCATCCATCGATCCATCCGGCCATTCTTAAATCCCACATCGATCTCCTATGGTTCGGTTAGACTGAGCTGGGGAAGGTCAATTTCTCTAATTCTTCCTGTGCGAACCGGATCCAGATTGACCGAGGGCCTTCCTTCTGGTCAAGCGCTGGTCATTCGTCTGTCCAGCGCTGGTCAGTGACACGTGAGAAATAACCGTCAAGCGAGGCGGGTATGAACACTTGGCAAACCAGTTCCCCCTCCCTAGATACGACCGAATCCAGTTGCAATCAGAATAGGATAGAATGAGACAGACAGACAGACAGACAGACAGACAGACAAAGAGAAAGATACAAAACGACAGAGTGTAGGACAACAAACGAAGAAGTAAAGGCGAAGAGAGTAGGAGAAGGAAGCAACGTTAGGAGTATACAGAGACATACAAAGAGACTGAGAAACAGATACAGAAGAAGAAGACGGGGAGGGGGATAAATGAATGGTAGTACTCCTGCATGAAGAACGTAAGATCTTGAAAGACGCGGTTCGATACCCGCAAGCCCCCTCTAGGTCCACTCAGCCTTCCAATCCCTAGGGGCAGCAGTAAAATGAGCGGACGCCTTACAGGCTGCCACGACGTGTTTTCATTAAGATCTTGATAACTGTACCGTCATGTTTCAATGTAACTTACTGCGGTTTGTCAGTGAGCTTGTGAATAAACCCGAATATGTTTTTTAAAACCCCTTTATGCTAGCATGAAAGACAGCCATGGATATGACGTGTTACCGCTTCGCTTAGTTCTTAGCCTTGGTTAGGCTTGGTATGTATATGAGTGCGGATGGTCAGTCCTCTACCTCGCTCTCTGATCTTTTCACCGACAGCGTTCAATCAATGTACTCATCATAACTTAGTTGTTTGTATATTACATTGTACTTAAACATTTGTAAAGCGCCTCCAGTAGGGTGAATACAGAGAAATTATATGAATTGGTTAGGAGAACAGGTGGAGGCGAAATCTCAGAACAATTGCCCTGGAAGGGATTTCGACCCCAGATCTGCTAGACTATCGTGCTCGCACCAAGCTCGAGAAAGAAGACAATAATCTTCCATGCTGTAGTTTGGGAAACGCCAGAGCACGACATAGACTCGCGGCGCATATCAATTCAAATCGGGTCATAACATACAGACAGAAAGAGACCAAGAAAGAAGAAAAGAAAGTAATTAAGAAAAAAGTAGAAAACAAGTAATTATTACTATTAGTATTTCTATGTGTGTTAATCCGAATATGTATGAAAGATAGAGAATCGAACCGTGTGTCAGGCCTTTCAAAGAAAGAAAGAGAATCGAAAGAAAGAAAAGAAAGAACAAAGCGAGTTAAAAAATAATAATTTACAATGAGTGAGGAGGAAAGAGAAACCTATTTTGAGAAGATACGCAGAGACAAAGTCAGACAGACAAATAGGAAGACAGAGACAGGTACAGAGACAAAAAGAAAGAGAAACGAAAGAAAGAAAAGAAAGAGCAAAGCGAGTTTTAAAAAATTTATTTAGAATGAGTGAAGAGGAAAGAGAAACCTATTTCGAGAAGATACGCAGAGACGAAGTCAGACAGACAAACAGGAAGAGACAGAGACAGGTACAGAGACAAAAAAGAAAAAGAAACGAAAGAAAGAAAAGAAAGACAGATAGGAAGACAGTAGGGTGTTACATATAGTAACACTCAGGATATATGATATGTGGTGTTGTGCGATTCTTGGCAGAATCGACTGCACTGAAATCAATCGCCGCATGGGAAGAATTATCTGAGGCGATTCGACCCCAGCGTCGCCATCTGCCGTCGATGCCATAAAACGCAGGATTAGCTCTTCAGTCGATATATCTGAAAAAGGCGCTAAACGAATCCAGTGATACATCGCACATCTTCAAGAGACGCTTTATGGGTGTATGTGTGTATACATGCTTGTATGTATGTCTCTGTCTGTCTGCCTGTATGTTCGTATGTATGTATGTAAATATGTATGTCTATATATCTATATGTATGTATGTATGTATGTATGTATGTATGTATGTATGTATGTATGTATGTATGTATGTATGTATATATGTATGTATGTATGTATGTATGTATGTATGTATGTATGTATGTATGTATGTCTGCCTGTGTGTCAGTGTGCATATATGTACGTGCGAGCACTCTTACCAACTTCGACCACTAATCTCTCCTTGCGATTTTCGTGCATGGATCGACGATGTCATGGACTCTTGCACATTCCATGTTGCTGTCCTCAAGTGCTTCACTGATGCTCGGAAATTTTTCTTCCATCGTGAAACGTCTCTTACGTACTTACTTACTTACTCACGGGTTCCCATCCAGGGTTGGCAGATGACACGTTCTGTGACGTTAATCGAAACAGATTGTATTTCATTGTTACGTCAACGTCTGCATCGATAGGGAAAAGATGAGAGGAGAGACATGGGATTGGAATCTGCAGGCATTCTCTAGGCTACATATCTATTAGCATAGAAAACCCATTACCATTCTATACCTATTTTCAGTGTTCGAAATGGAAAATTTTACGAAACGGAACGCTAGTCAAAGTTATGGGAGCATTCACGTTAATTTCATAGTATTTTCCACAATAATTCATTTGACGAACCGGAACGGAACGCTAATTCATTTGACGAACCGGAACGGCGTTCCGGTGCTTTCCGGTCCATTTCGAGCACTGCCTATTTTCATTCCTATACCTATTACCACAGCATACCTATTACTATATTATGCATATTACCATTCCAATACTTATTACCATGTCATGCCTATTTCCATTCCTTACCTATATTACGATTCCGTATACCTATTACCATTCCTTAACTATTGCCACTCAACACTTAATACCATTCATTACCTATTACCATACCATACCTAATACCATCCTATACCTATTGTTATAATATACCCAATACCATTCCATACCGGCTCGTGTGCACTTCAACGCTTTGAAAGGATGACATTATGGATGCATTATTTTAATTAAGAATAGCAGCTCAATTTAAATTAAAATACATTCGAATTGATTTAAATTAGCGAAGAAGTTATTAAAAACACTGTGATTAATCTTCGGCAATAATTGCCTGCTGAATGTTCGGCAAGTGATCATAAGGCACGCTGTTCTGTTCCTTCACTCCGATCACTGTTAGGCTAACAACTTCGGTTTGGATCCAACGGGGACCAGCGCTATACGGAAACAACGTCTTAAATCGTTCCTACACAATTAGGCCTACTATGGAATTTTCCTGCGTTCGTACAATACAATCTATTAAAGCGATTAAGTATTCTATTCCAATTAAATGCGAATTATTCTAACTTGATTGTGATAACGATTAAACTGTAGATGCTTTGTTCCGATTGTTTTGCGCCGATTCTTCATTTTGCCAAGTATTGGCGTCCACATTTGGGATTGCGAAGGAAGGCGGACACACGGTTGGTGAATTTGTAGCTGTTATTTTTGCGCCAACGATATTTGCCGTACCTGCTGGTGTATCCGGCGACAAAATCTGTCAGACTTTGAGCGGAACACTTGCTAGAGCCAGCTGGAGTCGTTTCCCACTTCACGGGACATTCTATGGCGGTTTTCCAGTCGGGAGAATTGTGCGCGTCGACTCCTTTTCGGGTAAATTCGTGCACAGCATTTCTGTAGTAGATGATACGATGCGACGATTTCCAGGTGGGACGTCTCGGCGGAATTGTGGTTTCATTCGATTTGTTTTCCGCGAAGACGCAAGACAAGCGTTGATGTCCGAAAAAGTAGCCAGCAGGATACTCTGAAATTTGACGAAGACGAAGTACAATGTAAGTATAAATTGTTTTCTGAAGTTAATGGGGTTTAGACTCTTGCATCTTCCCCATAAGGGGAAGGTACGAGGGTGTAACCCTTATTCTTGCACCAGCTACGAGGCTTCAAGCGATGCGTATATCATGGATCACATAGTGGCTATCCTTTAATTCTATCTCGACAGTGATATGTTTTTAAAATAAATAATGCAGTCCCAACAATGTTTTCTACAAGCGTCACTCTGGACAGGGCAGCTTGTGTGTTTATAATTTATTTATTTAGCTTTTGCAGTTTGCGCATAGCCACTCAACAGCAGCCTGTTTATAATAATTTGATTTAAATGAAACATTCATAAAAATATGCCGTTCATTAATATTTTAGGTCTATACGATTGCTGTTACAACTTACAAGCCTAGATATTATAGTATGTTATTGTGTTCTCTTGTTTAGGCATAAGCAAGTATTTGTGAACGAGATTAATAAATGAAAACATACTGTCTTTATTAGCAGGAAAGGAAGCCTCGGTGCACAGGACGAAACAGACTGCGAGAACGCTTAATATCAAACACGAAAACGTCTTCATGGCTGAAATGAAAGCTGCAGTAAAAGCAATAACGACTTGATGACAAGCTATAGAACTTGACCGCTGTCTCTTGATTCTTATATGGGAAACTCTTCATCTGAGAACAAGATTAAATTAGTGAAAAATTGATAAAGCTGACGTTGAGTAGCTTGTAAATTAAGAACGCTTAAAGAAACAATTCAAAGCCTAATCAGTAATAGCCATATCAAGACACTAATTAGTTACGTGTCATTCTGTCAAGTACAACAGCTGCAGGTACCCCAACGTTACACCGTACGACAGAGTCTCAGGAAGATCTATTTCAGGACCGATTCTTTCCCGGCAAACATATTTCGGAAAATAATCTTCTCCGCAGAGTATGTTTTATAATAAATTCGCCCTCACGGAGATTTTATTGTGAAATTATGTTTCCGGAGAAGAATTTATTTAATTCTTCTTAAACACAGAACCTTCTTCGAGGAGACTTTATTCATTTTTAGGACAAATTCAAATGTCTTAAATATTGCACCAATTTTACGCAGGTCGATTTTATAGCTTTCTTGATAAAAGTACAGTTAAATGTGACAATAATGGCATGAATTCTTATAAGACACATAATGTAGAAAATCAAACAAAGTAAAGCGTTTTAGATATTCAGCACAGAATGAAGATTTCTCTCGAAGACGAGGTTTCTTAGGTTTAGAGAATGAGTCACCTTCAGCAATATCCACCATATGAGTTTTGAACTGTTCAACAATTTCTAGTCCTGAATATCTTTATTCGCAAGCAGTGTATATTATCTATAATGAACGGTTCTTTGTGACGTAGATTGAAATTGCTCCACAATTGAGTGTAAGAGGAAAACATTGTTTAGTCCGAGAGGGAGACTGGTTGCGTGAGCCTTTATATTACGACCCCGGCGTTTACACATTTATAATGCGACCGTGTAATGTTACAAAACATTTAAACAATGTCTAATAGCACCACCTGAAAGCACTCATGACCAGTTACGATTCCTTAAGAACGATAATTTCTTTACGAGCGTATGATACTTGAAATGTTATAAGAAATCCTCTTTAACAAACTTTCGCACAGGGGTAATTACAGACCGTGATGATCTACCATGTTTGGCTGGTGAGAGTTTCAAGAGCTCCTCGTTTAAACGGTGAACGTCTACCATATCAGATACTACTAAATATTGTTTTGGTTGAAGGCTGTTTAATGATTGCTATCTATTATCTTAAGAGCAGAAACACAGCCATAAATATACACGAATACTTCATTTTGAAGTCCAATATGTCACTATATTTTACTCACTGACACACAATGTAGGCGTACTGTCAATCAAATTAAACTGCACTTGAAGTTAAACTCAAGCAGTAAGCTCCCCACGAAGAATTAACTGTATAAATGTTTCCGTCGTAGAAAGCACACAAATATTATTTATCTCGCATTGACTAATGTGGCCTTCAACTCTGTATGTGAATCTGTGGGTAGGTCTGCGTATATATGCACGTGCGTGAGCCCCCGCCACTGGTGACATTTCTAGTTAAATGAGCGTTGCTTGATAACTGACGAATTTACTGTTCTTAATTAGTTGACATCGTCTAGATTGGCGAAGGACAACTCTGAGTAGTTTCTCAGAAACGGCGCTATATAATTTATTTACAATGTAAAAATTGCAATATTGGTCAAATCTGATTGTAGTATACAGTATAAGCGATACCTTTATTCTGCACCATTACGTTGTCTAACCCAACCTTAGTTGAATTTTCCGGATCCTATCTGATCTGATCTTACTTTACCTTACCTCACATTTACTAGAATTTACCAGATTTCTGACGTGTTTAAACGAACGAACTGATGTTTTTCCTATCGGTTGAACCTCGCAATAATGATGGCTTAGGTTTATTCTTAGGTACAGGTACGATACTTATCGTTCTGTTACACTGGTTTTGTGCATGAGTGTGAAGGTTAGCAGCGTCGAGTCGTCGTGATTCGTGATAGATTTCGGGGTTGCTGTAAAGTCTGGCTAGTAAAAGCCTAGTATAAGGACTTGCTTTCGCCTACGGAGTATAAAGATACTCATTAGGATAGAGTACTAATTCAGGGTGTGGTTGGTATGCCATTACAAATTCCTTTGGCTGAGATACAAGTAGGAGAACTGGTAAATGGCAGCCCTGTAGTAGAGTATACGCGGGTATACGGCGTGTACTCACCTCTAGAGACCGTATACTCAACTCACAAAATATTTTTATTTATTTATATTAAAATACTATATATACGCATACTCATAAAATACTGTAGCGTATACTCACCTCTAATTTGTTTCGGAAAACTAAGCGGTAGCGTGCAAGGGCGTCCGCAGGAATTTTTTTAGGGGGCGCAAAATTTATTTAGGAGGCGGCCAAAAATTTGGGGGGGCCAAAATGACGCCTTTGCATAGGAAAAATTTGCATAGGAAAAAACTAAAAATAAATGATGATCAAGGACTTTACCTAAATATTAAGTGTTTCTTCGCATTGAAAATCGTTTTGGGACTGTTGTAATAATCATAATAATCCAAAGATTTCATATTGATAAAATATTTGCAAAATCCAGGGGGGCGCAAATGCGCCCCCTTGCGCCCCCTCCGGACGCCCATGGTAGCGTGTACTCACCTCTAATTTTACCGCTACATCCCTGGTAAATGGGACAATTCTTTGTAGGTTGGTGGCCAACTGCCGCTGGGAAATGATATATTGATTGGCAATAATTTAGGGGCTGACGCAACGTCACAAAATAAATCAGTTATAGGGGAGGACGGGGCAAAAAGGGTCAACGGGAAAAACGGGACATGAGGTTTTTGGGCGAATCCAAAGGTGTCATAGATGTCGCCATGGTTGAGAATGAATCTGTTGGCTCTTGGAGTGATATGTCTTCCGCGAGGTAGTTATAAGTTGCGTCGGTGCAGATTATTCGATGAAAAACAATAATTTGAAATATAAAAAAAATTAAGGTCGTCACGGAAATCGGTAATATTTCACTGTTTCCCTATGGTAACATTTTATATTAAATTTTTGTAGAGTAAGTGGACATTTCGACAGCTTATTTTATCGCAATAATGGTGTTCCTGCTTTCATTTAAGTATAGATCAAGAGATCGAGAAACATGGTGGTAGTGAGGCAAAATGGGACGTGTTTTGTGGGGCAAAAAGGTACGTCTCTGAAAGCGGAAAACATAACCAGATGAGCCTGATGGAAATTAAAATTTCAAGATTGACGCAATTATAAATCGAAAGCAGAAAAGAAAACAATCAGAATGATTAGGCCTAAACCAACCAAAAGTACATTGCATCATGTGCAATGTAGGCCCTACTTTTCGTTGAACCGGTGCCATAAACAGTACTCTGATTACAGTGGCTTTACTGAGTTCATTTGTGATATTTGCAGACCATAATAATAAGGCATCGCAATCAAAGCATTTTTCCTATGAATAGGAACATGTTCTAGTGACAAACACACTTAAGCTTAAGCTTGATCAAAAAGGAACAGAGCGTCCCATTATGCCCCGACATTGGGGTAAAACGGGATTTACAACTGCTAATTGTTTTCAATTTGCCAGCATTTAAAATAAAGATTTCTAAAAAAAATTCTTTCTTCATTTAATCAACCATACTTTCGCCTGTACTCACAAATTTTTTCAGATTTTTATGATGAATAGGTGGCATACAATGCGAGGAAAACTAAAACTGTGTCCGTTTTGCCCCGTCCTCCCCTAATATCATAAGTTATTATAGTTATAATATTAGTTATATTAAGTAATAGTATTATAGGGCTCAGGCTGCGGTAATTAAGGACCGATACGATATGCGAATAGTTGCAGTTGACGCTCACAGCCTCACGCTAAGTGCACACAACGAAACGTATGTTATTTGTTACATTTGTATATATTCTGTTCTAAGTATTACGTCCCTGCAGATGTCGGCCTCTTGCGAATATTTATACAACCGTATTTGCAGCCGGATCCTTTTGACTCGGCCGCGCTTTGGATCATTCACAAAAATGTAAATACATATGTGTTCTATAGCGAGCGTAAGGCCTCGGTCCTGCTCATTTTCAAATGAATTTTTGGAGTTTGAATGGGTGCCACACCTTTTAAGGTCCGCATGTACGGACCATTGTTAATCCGAGATTCACATCCCTGAAATAAGTCACCGTCGGGAGGCGAACCGACAACCGCACGCGCAGGGGCGCGTGGGACGTACGCTCTCAGCAAGGTAGCTAACCTGGCCAGTTTGAATCCAGATCAACCTCTGTAAGCCACAAGGCTAATGTGCAGAATTTACAACTAATAGTTGTTTTAATTAAGTATCATTAGAATTAATTAAACCTTATATTTAATCCGATTTCGAGTCAGTTTCTAGTATTTGAGTAAATTGCTTTTTAACGAGGCTTTCCCAACCTGAGCATTTTCGCGCTAGTTAGGCAAAATGCCCTTCTGAGGAATATCTGCTATTGCTAAACGTTTCTTCCTCTGAATACTGACGTAAGAAACAGTGTTACAGATTTCTCCTGATTAGATCAGACATTCACTGTCGTGTATACAGCCAGACACTTCTGTAGTTGCCGGTTAAAGCCAGATCAGTGGTTGGATGTAAGCGAAGTAATAATATGAGTAACCCTGTAACATTTTAACCCAGACATTAGGCCTACCAGACATTTAAATTCTCGGGAGCATCAACGCCACCTTCTAGAGTGTGGCCAAAGGAAGATCGAGTCGCGATGAAACTTCGAAATTGGCGACTTTGGCGTTAATCAAAGCAGATTGAATCTCGTTATTATGTCATCTGTAGCAGTAATAGAGAAAAGATGAGAGAAGACGGGAATGAGCAGGATTGGAAACGATAGGAAAGGACATGAGAGAAGTAGAGAGAAGAGAGCATAGGATCGACTGGAGAGGAGAGGAAAGAAGAGAGGTAAAATAAACAGCATAGGAAGAGGATATAGCGGGGACAAGTGGAAATGGAAAGAGGAGGCAGAAAAGGCAGAACGGGTAAATCGACGAACAGGGGATACAGAAAGCAGCAGAACAAGATATAGGAAAGGACAGCGAAGAACGTCGGGATGAATGGCAACTTGAGTTGTGTTGTTGTCTACGTGCGTGTGTGTGTTTGTCATCTCATCCAGCGACAACGGAACGTGTGACGAATTTAATCGAGTCTCGTCTTTTTGTTTTGCTCCAAAGCGCCAACCGACTGCAGCACAGCCATTGGCACTTCCTTCCTTCCTTCCTTCCTTCCATCCTTCCTTCCTTCCTTCCTTCCTTCCTTCCTTCCTTCCTTCCTTCCTTCCTTCCTTCCTTCATTCCTTCATTCCTTCCTTCCTTCCTTCCTTCCTTCCTTCCTTCTTTCCTTCCTTCCTTCCTTCCAGGAAGAGATACATGTGGGGAGCCAATGACATTGAACAAACGTCAGTTCCATTTCGTGCACAAATTCAACTTTCCTGGCAAATAATGGATAGTGAATGAAGACCCAGGATTAATCTCATGGGACGAACATCGTTGGTCGGTGCGGCCCCAAGAGTACATCGGGGAGCTCTGTAGTCCCTTCTCCAATCAGCCAGGTCGTCGACCTTAACGTTTTGCAGCTCTTGGAGACTTGATGGTCCGCGCTCCTGTACATCGATGCGGACGCACCGTGCCTTCTCAAGCACTGGACCATCATACTACTGGAACAATCTTCCATTAACAATTCGTAACATTGCACCGCATGCAGCTCAGGAAACATCTTCGAAATTTCTTAAGTCGCAACTGTTTAAATCTGTTAGGCAGCTTCGTTTAACGCCTTCATGGTGTTTATGTAAGGCGCTATATAAATGGTCGTATTTATATATACATACAAATATACATACAAACATACATACATACACGCATAGTACATAAACACACATATACATACATACATAGTTTACATACATACATACATACATACATACATACATACATACATACATATATACATACATAGTTTACATACATACATACATACATACATAGTATCATACATACATACATACATCATACATACATACATACATACATACATACATACATACATACATACATACATACATACATCATACATACATGCATGCATGCATGCATGCATACATACATACATACATACATACATACATACATACATACATACATACATACATACATACATACATACATACATACATACATACATAAATACATACATACATACATACATACATGCATACATAAATACAATCTATCAATCCGCTCCTTGTCTTTGCCAGTCGTCCGAGATAAGTAATTATTCATTTTCACTTGAGGATCTAACACAACGTTAGCTTCCCACGATTCACCTGTTCTCCTTGTCCCTATAACTTCCCGTTTAAGGTCGTGAAACCTTTTTATGGAGTTGACCTTCCGCTTTTGACGCTATAGATCTGAGACGCTTCCGTTACAATTCGATACATTGTTGCTAGACCTTAGACATTCCCTCTTCACATTAAAATATTTGCTGTCAGATCTGAGATAACCTTCCCTCTCACGTTCTGAATCGTTGGTAGATCTCTTGTAATCCATTCTTCGCACTCCAGTATCTGCTGATAGTTCTTCGATTACTTTTATCACTATCCAGAATCCAACGTTAGATCTAAGATCGTCGTCTGATTATCTGATATAGTAAAATATGCGGTCTATTGGATTTCAGATCATCCTTAATGTGTCTAAAATACACTGCTCGATCTTTGATAATTCTTTTCCTATTGTTTTCAATTAAATGCAATTCCAAATGACAGTATATCGTTTGCCGCTTGGCTGCGATCGGGAGTACAGCAAGTATCTTAAGTGCGCACAAGTACTTCTGCCGAAGTACACTCTCCGGCAACAACAATAACGAACACAATCCATGGACAGCTGTATCTTCATACAATAGACAGCTGTATCTTCATACAATGGACTGATGTATCTTCATACGATGGACTCTTGTATCTTCATGCGGTGGACTGACTTCCCTCTACAAGTAGGGAGATGTCCCTGTCATCTTGAGAGCGTGCAGGTTTAGACAAAGGCAAGCTCTACAACAGATCACAAGCACCTGTGTAATAGCATCGCATACAGTAAGTGTCTCTTGAAGTGGCGATATATAATGACTAATGACTGGCTTTTCCTCGTCGGTCTCGCGTTCCCTAAAGGCATTTCTGTTTTCCCGGGGGCTTCTGTGCTGAGAGAGCTATGAATAGTTATTCTGCGAGAGGCGCTTTATAAATTCATAGATACAATACAATAAAATATAAATTGCAATTACGATAACGAACAGTCCAGACGACGTGCGTGAGTGGTCCTGCTGCATTTGATCGTAAACGCCGACGCAACCCGGCGAATAATATGAGAACAAAAGAGGTACACATCTCTAACTCACAATTATTGATTTCCTGGCCTGCAGTAGTTAACGGAGGATCAACAGAAATGGGTGAACTAGCAAACTGGCTAGCTGGCATAAAAGTAAGGCTTAGCCAGGAAGTACAAGGCGTAGCAAGACCTTGAAACGAGAGGAATGAATACAAAACAATAATAATACAATTGTAATGCCCTCCTTCCATATTTCAGAAACACACGACCGTATACGACAGAACATCGATGGCGCTGAGCAAATGTGAGCGAAGGACCCGTAACCTTCGCCATCCGTCGTTGCCAAGCCCTCAAGTCGAAGCCAGTCGCTAAGCTCTCGACTGCTAGCGACTTCGTTCACGTTAGTATTTTGCTTATTGTTTTAATCGCGGTCTCGCAGGGTTAGGGTTAGGGTTAGGGTTAGGGTTAGGTTTCGACAGTTTCGATTTTTGACGAAGACATCATCAGCAGGACAGGAGCAACATTTACTTATGAGGTACGAGTCACAGTGCAACAGAGTCTAACAGTCTAACAATCAGTCGACGTCAGCTCCCCAGTTCTTTACTTACTACCTACCCGATTGTAGTCTGTAACTTTTCATGACGTCACGCAATTGTTTTGATCGAAAATGGCGTCTGCTCTTTAGACCAACGTAGCTTGAAAATACGTTAGCTTCAATGTCTACGACCAGTCGACTAAGTCGCTAAGTCAGTCGCTAACACATCAAATCGATGGCTACTTCATTAGTGATTGAACTCGGGGACTATCTCAAGGTATCTACACAGTAACCGCCTCAGAGAAGGCTCGAACCCGTAATCTTCGCATTACAGGTCAAATGCTCCATCCACTCGGCTACCGTGACCCAATAAGGCCAGGTCAGGCTATGCGAGGTAAATTATAAGGTCAGGTAAAGTAAGGGAAACTAACAGCCAGTAAGGCATGCTGTTATAACGTAGAGTAAGGTAAAGTTACGATCACGACAAGCTACATCAGAAGATGAAAGCACGACTACGGTAAGGCAACGTATCGTAAGGTAACATACAGTATTCCTCTATAATTACAAGCAGGGCTCGAAGTGGGAAACAAGAGGTGCCGGTATGGCTGAAAGAACCATTCCCTTCCTCCTTTCCCTCCGCCTTTAGGCTATACCGGTATGGATTTTTCACCTGGAGGCTGGAGAAGTTCCGGTATGCTTTCGGCAGGCCAGGAGAGGTGCCGGTATGGCATACCGTTTCATACCGTCCCACTTCGAGCCCTGATTACAAGCTTCTATATCAACGATGCTCATCAACTGACTATGTCAGTGACTGAAAGATCAGTCTCAGCTGAAGTGCACACATTACGACAACATGTTGTCCAGTATTGTCTAAGTGTTGCATTCCAACACACGGAATGCAACATCGATCACCAAGCAACGCCAGAAGCCAATTCAAATCTCCACCATCGCCCTCTAGCGAACTCAACTGCAAAGTCATTTCGGCGGACCAACGAACAGACACGCGGGATAAAACTCATTCACGAATGCAAAGACCAAGTAAATGAAGTCGCGGACACTTAATTCAAACGGGTTTCTCAAATTAAAAGGTTGTTTTCTATGTCGCATTTATGAATAAATCCATAATTAATTATAAACAGCCGAAATGTGTTTGTGGTAAAACGCACATAAATAAATACATACATACATACATACATACATACATACATACATACATACATACATACATACATACATACATACATACATAAATACATACATACATACATACATACATACATACATACATACATACATACATACATACATACATACATACATACATACATACATACATACATACATACATACATACATGCATGCATGCATGCATACATACATAAATGCATGCATACATACATACATACATACATAAATGCATACATGTGTACCATTATACATACATATATAGTATACACACATACATCCATACATGCATTCGTTCATACATACGTACATACATGCATAATATACATACATATACATACACAAAAAATGCACAGAATGAATGCTGAATCGACTAAATTATAAACGAGAGGATGAATGAGCAACAGAATTAACTATTGCATGAATGAATGAACCAATGAACGAATTGACGATCGATCGAATGATCGAACGAATGAACGGATTGACTAATTGATTGATTGATGGATGATTGATTGAATGAGCGAACGAAAGAATGAGCAAAAGAAAGAACGAGTGAACGGATTGGCTAGTTGATTGATTGACAGATGATTGATTGAATGAGCGAACGAAAGAATGAGCAAAAGAAAGAACGAGTGAACGGATTGGTTAGTTGATTGATTGACAGATGATTGATTGAATGAGCGAACGAAAGAATGAGCAAAAGAAAGAACGAGTGAACGGATTGGCTAGTTGATTGATTGACAGATGATTGATTGAATGAGCGAACGAAAGAATGAGCAAAAGAAAGAACGAGTGAACGGATTGACTAGTTGATTGATTGACAGATGATTGATTGAATGAGCGAACGAAAGAATGAGCAAAAGAAAGAACGAGTGAACGGATTGGCTAGTTGATTGATTGACAGATGATTGATTGAATGAGCGAACGAAAGAATGAGCAAAAGAAAGAACGAGTGAACGGATTGACTAGTTGATTGATTGACAGATGATTGATTGAATGAGCGAACGAAAGAATGAGCAAAAGAAAGAACGAGTGAACGGATTGACTAGTTGATTGATTGATGGATGATTGATTGAATGAGCGAACGAAAGAATGAGCAAAAGAAAGAACGAGTGAACGGATTGACTAGTTGATTGATTGACAGATGATTGATTGAATGAGCGAACGAAAGAATGAGCAAAAGAAAGAACGAGTGAACGGATTGGCTAGTTGATTGATTGACAGATGATTGATTGAATGAGCGAACGAAAGAATGAGCAAAAGAAAGAACGAGTGAACGGATTGACTAGTTGATTGATTGACAGATGATTGATTGAATGAGCGAACGAAAGAATGAGCAAAAGAAAGAACGAGTGAACGGATTGGCTAGTTGATTGATTGACAGATGATTGATTGAATGAGCGAACGAAAGAATGAGCAAAAGAAAGAACGAGTGAACGGATTGACTAGTTGATTGATTGACAGATGATTGATTGAATGAGCGAACGAAAGAATGAGCAAAAGAAAGAACGAGTGAACGGATTGACTAGTTGATTGATTGACAGATGATTGATTGAATGAGCGAACGAAAGAATGAGCAAAAGAAAGAACGAGTGAACGGATTGACTAGTTGATTGATTGACAGATGATTGATTGAATGAGCGAACGAAAGAATGAGCAAAAGAAAGAACGAGTGAACGGATTGACTAGTTGATTGATTGACAGATGATTGATTGAATGAGCGAACGAAAGAATGAGCAAAAGAAAGAACGAGTGAACGGATTGACTAGTTGATTGATTGACAGATGATTGATTGAATGAGCGAACGAAAGAATGAGCAAAAGAAAGAACGAGTGAACGGATTGGCTAATTGATTGATCGATCGATTGATTTATTGACTGATAAATGGAAGGATGAACGAACGAACGAACGAACGAACGAACGAACGAACGAACGAACGAACGAAAGAGCCCCCCTGTGGCCTTCGCCTGATCTTGTTCGACTGCTTAAGCGCTGTCGTGAATCGATTGACAAGACAAGGCAGCTCTTCAGTTTAAATGACTAATCGTTTAGTCGCAAATTGAGTTTCTGTGCTGCGCATGTATGTTCGTGTATGCGAGAGAGAGACAGACAGAGACAGACAGACAGCCAGACAGACAGACAGACTGAGAGACCGAGACAGAAACGGAGAAACAGAGAGACAGAGAGACAGAACAGACAGATAGACAGAGAAAGAGAGAAAGACAGACAGACAGACAAACTGAGAATCAGAGAGAGAGAGAGACCGAGACAGAGACAGAAAGAGATAGAGAGTGGGAGAGACAGGGACAGAGGCAGAGACAGAAACAGAGACAGAGAGTGAGACAGAGACAGGGACAGATCGCGAGAGAAAGAGAGAAACTGTGTATATATATATATATATATATATATATATATTTACATATATATATATGTGTGTGTGTAATTCTGTATGTACTATAGACTCATAATAGGTGTATACGTATACGTAATGCATATACGTATGTCAGGTTTTCCTTTCTAAGTTGGATACCGTTCATTGCAAAGCCGAGTTAATCCTATTCTGTTGAGGGACAATGCTGAGTCCTAGTCACTCTGCTTCCGTCTGGCTATGTATTGCTAGGTGTCTGGCTATGTATTGCTAGGTGTATCTGTTCGTGTTAGTACGTTCCCCTTCACTCATTTCCTTTCGTTTTCTTACCCTATGCATGTCTCACTGGCTGTTTCTCTCTGTCTGGCTCTCTGTTTCTCTATGTCTGGTTCTCTGTCTCTGTCTCTGTCGCTCTCTGTCTCTCTCCGTCTGGTTCTCTGTCTCTCTCCGTCTGGTTCTCTGTATCCGACCCTCTTATCTATTTCTCTGTCTTTCTAAATAAATACTCTTTCTATCTGTCTGACTGTCTGACCATCTATCTATCTATCTATCTATCTATCTATCTGTCTGTCTGTCTGTCTGTCTGTCTGTCTGTCTGTCTGTCTGTCTGTCTGTCTGTCTGTCTGTCTGTCTGTCCGTCCGTCCGTCCGTCCGTCCGTCCGTCCGTCCGTCCGTCCGTCCGTCCGTCCGTCCGTCCGTCCGTCCGTCCGTCCATCCATCCATCCATCCGTCCGTCCGTCCATCCATCCATCCTTCCATCCATCCATCCATCCATCATCTATCTACCTCCCTCCCTCCCTACCTCCCTCCCTACCTACCTACCTATCTATCCATCCATCCATCATCCATCTACCTACCTACCTACCTATTTATCTGTATATCTATCCATCCATCCATCCATCCATCATCTATCTACATATCTATCTATCTATCTCTTCATCTGTGTATCTCTGTCTCTCTAATTCTGTCTGCTATCTGCTTGCCCTCACTGACTGACAGACTCACTGACTCACTCACTGACTCACTCACTGACTCACTCACTGACTCACTCACTGACTCACTCATCACTCACTCACTCACTCACTCACTCTTACTCTCTATTTCTCTCTCTATATTTTCTCTCCTTCTTCCTCTTCTGTTTTCTGGTACTCCTTGGTCTGTGATGGCGGTCCATTCATCCTTTGTTCGACTGTCTCATCAGCCTCAGCCTCCTTTTGTTCTGCTGCCAGGCCCTTCTTCTTCGGAGGCTGGCAGAAGCAGGGTCCCCGCCCAACGTAAACTCCGTGCTTTCAGCGACCTCCTACTGTTCGCCATAGCATAATCTCGATGCTTGTCATGCCACGCTTTCATCGGACATCACGCCCAGATGTGTTTAATAAGATGAGGAGGTACAAGTGTATAGGTAGTCGTGCTGGTAATCATGGAACCAGCGAGAGGTGGCGCTGCTACATTCTGAATATTGCGGGTGGGACAACTCCTTGTCTTAAAAAAATCTGTTTGGCTGCTTATGGTCATGTGTGCTGATCTTTCCCGTCATCTCCATAGACTGTCTCTCTGTTTCAGTGGACTCATCTTTTGGAGGTTGACCTGGTTACGGCTTGGCTTTGGTGCGCGATCGGTTGATGCCTTGGGTATTAGACACTGGCGCTATAGAAGTTGCTTATTATTATTATTATTATTATTATTATTATTATTATTATTATTATTATTATTATTATTATTTTGGTTACAATGCAGCCAGGGCAGATTGGTTACGGTAACAGCAGAAAATAAATGCATGCATCTCAATCGCCCGAGAAATTCAATTTTTCTAGTAACAATAAATATGCCATGGCTAATAGAAGTTTGCTTGGCGCATATTAGTGTCTCATGCCATCAGACAATACGTTTGAGAATGAACTGCAGCAGTTGTTATAGTGCACGTGCACTTTGTTGAATAGTCTGCACTCTACAACGTCCTTTGCATGTATCTTCGAATCGGATTCTTGGTGAACGAGGAGTACGACCGTATAGGGCGCGAAAGTCAAAGGTCACTCGATTTGTTTGGACTATCGATAGAGGCCACTGGCCCAGTATTTATCATACAATATATCTTTATAATATATATATAATATATAAAGAATATATGAAATAATATATAAACAATGGTCTCTTGGTTGAAATTCAAACATCTTAAATGTTTTACGACTTTTAGAAGCAGAAATATTACACACACATACGCACACACATGCAGAGGGCAGACAAAAGGAAATACATATGGTATGGAAAAAAAGGATTCGTGTGGATCAAAGAAGATAGAGTCAGAAACAGACAGGACAGGTAGACAGACGGACGGGCAGACAGACACACAGATACACAGACACAGCAAAAAC
>OY744612.1:18770399-18789856 GCA_963556255.1 Allolobophora icterica | reverse complement strand
ACTGACTGGCTGGCTGGCTGGGTGGCTGGCAGGCAGGCTGACTGACTGACTGACTGACTGACTGACTGACTGACTGACTGACTGACCGACCGACCGACTGACTGGCTGGGAGGCTTGCTGGCTGACTAACTGACTGATTGGCTGATTAACATACTGGCTGACTGAGTGAGTGAGTGAGTGAGTGACAGACTGACTGACTTACTTACTTACTGACTGACTGATCGACTGGCTGGCAGGCTTGCTGACTGACTGACAAACAGACAGACAAACAGAGAGTCAGACAACTAGATAACCAGAGAAAGGCAGACAGGCAAGCAGGCATGCAGACGGAGGCAAAGACGGTGTCTATACTTACATCGGACGCACTTGTATTCCTGCTTTGAGTCGCATCGATGGCAGACGAGAGACGGAGAACAGTATCTTCTGGCGTTGATCTCATCACACGCTGATCCAATCGCAAGGTTTCTCACCACTAGACAACATCAACCCAGAGTAGGCAAACGATGCATACTTGAAACAGATATTTACAACAACCAGTTATATATGCGCCGAATACAAATGAATATGTGTACGTGTATGTATGTATGAACTTCTGAACTTTGTAGAGAGGGCATTATCAAATTTCAGTTGCATGATTGTATTACATTGCTTGTAAGCAAGTAAGTAAATATGTCAATCAATCAATTGAAATTTGTATAGCGCCTCTTCAAGATCCCACTGCATATATATATATATATATATATACTTTGAACTTTGTAGAGAGGGCATTATCAAATTTCAGTTGGCCATGTGTTTCGACACAACGGCGAGTAACACGGGTTGCAAGGGCGGCGTATGCATCAAGCTGGAAACGGAATTAGGAAAAGACCTCTTGAACCTTGCCTGTCGACATCATGTTTCTGAAATTGTTCTGGAAAAGGTATTTTCACTGCATGATTCTGTAACGGTATCTATATTATCTTCATCATCTTATCATCATCTATATACCATCAAAATCTTTGCTGTCGTCATCATCCTCTTCATCATTAGCAGCGTCATTATCGTTTCATTATCATCATCATCATCGTCGTCGTCGTCGTTATCATCAACCTCCACAGCAGTAGAAGTTTCAGAAGACTTTTACAGCCGTAGTAGGCAATAAATTACAGCGAGAGAGAGGGAGAGAGGCTTAGAGACAGAAAGACAGAAAGAGAGATCGATAAACAGACAGACAGATAGACAGACAGACAGACAGACAGAAAGTGGCTGAGAGAGACAGAGACATGGAGAGAAAGAAAGATAGATAGATAGATGGATGGATGGATGGATGGATGGATGGATGGATGGATGGATGGATGGATGGATGGATGGATGGATGGATGGATGGATGGATGGATGGATGGATGGATGGATGGATGGATGGATGGATGGATGGATGGATGGATGGATGGATGGATGGATGGATGGATGGATGGATGGATGGATGGATGGATGGATGGATGGATGGATGGATGGATGGATGGATGGATGGATGGATGGATGGATGGATGGATGGATGGATGGATGGATGGATGGATGGATGGATGGATGGATGGATGGATGGATGGATGGATGGATGGATGGATGGATGGATGGATGGATGGATGGATGGATGGATGGATGGATGGATGGATGGATGGATGGATGGATGGATGGATGGATGGATGGATAGATAGATAGATGATAGATAGATAGATAGATAGATAGATAGATAGATAGATAGATAGATAGATAGATAGATAGATAGATAGATAGATAGATAGATAGATAGATAGATAGATAGATAGATAGATAGATAGATAGATAGATAGATAGATAGATAGATAGAGCGAGAGAAAGAGACAGAGACAGACAGAGAAAAAGAAGAAGAGCAAGAAGAGAACAGCTAAATTAGAACGACAGGAGAGACAATATTAGCCTCAGGCAATTAGACAAGCAGAGATACTCGAGCAATATTCGGACGATGCTCTTCCCACTCAGAATAGACGGAATTATTTACAGCCTAACAGCAAAAACAGCAGATGGACACAGCAGTTGAGCGCAGACCTCTGAAAGCATCGAACAAATCTCTCTCTGTCTCTCTGTCTCTCTCTTTCTGTGTCTCTAAATCGCTATATCCCTATCTCATCATCATCATCATCATCATCATCATCATCATCATCATCATCATCATCATCATCATCATCATCATCATCATCATCATCATCATCATCATCATCATCATCATCATCATCATCATCATCATCATCATCATCATCATCATCATCATCATCATCATCATCATCATATCCTGACGCCAGCAATTTGGCGGCGATGGGTACGAATAAATGATCTCTTTGTCCTCGGGCATTTGTCAAGTCGGTAGTCTTGGTCTGCCTTTGTGTATTTTTCCTTCGAATCTTGCATGTATAGTGCACTGTGTGGGATTCGGTCAAATGGCATTCTCAGTATAGGGCCTACGTGTCCAAATCATCGGAGTCTTCGTTGAACGACTTTGTCTAACAGAGTTGTTTGGATATCTAATGATTGTCCAAAGTAATTATTTCTTATTTTCTTTATTCTTGAAATCCCTGCGTTCTTCCGAGGTCAGCTCATTTCTGCTGTAAGAATTCTTTTCTCACTATGCTTTCGCATTGTCCAACATTCCGATCCGCATAGGGAAATCGGCTGTATCGTCTCGTATAATTGTGCCTTTGTTTTCTTTGTTAATTTTCTGCTTCTCCATATCCTGTTCATTAATCCACATGCATGTGTAATGCGTCCAATTCTCCTTGACAGTGCTTTTTTTCTAGAAAAAAAGGTTTCGGAACTGAACAATAGGTTCCTGAACTGAACAATTATGGAAAGACTAAAATCCCGAAAAAAACTGGGATTGGGGGTTGGCAGTGGCGTAGCTATATTACTATAGGATTTTACCATAGGGGTTGCGTAATGCGAAGCAGTATTCTTCAGAGAACCTATACATAAGTTGGTTTAGGGGGCCTATAGGACGATCTCCATGCAGAGGCATAGAATTTTAGGCAATCACTACTTTCTAATTTAATAGATTCACCGCATAACGTTTAAGGTTTAAGTAAATGGCATTAGTTATGTTTTAAGAAGTGAAGCAGATGTCTTATGCACTACTTAAAAAGCAAAGCATCAGACTTATTAATTAGTTTGTTTTAAGGCTCAGCTCATTAAACGCTTAGCCTGTGTCTTGCCTAATCTTTCTAGGTTGGACTGAAACGTTGTAAAATAATGTATTTGTTGATACATAATCAATTTGTCATAATTTGTCATGTCCTGTAAACGGAAGGCAAATATCCTCAGCGATAAAATTCTCTGCAGTTTATCTTACTCGAGATGTGACAGTTTAATTAACTAAACCTAAAATGAACCTGAGTATGGGAGAGGCAATAGAAAAAATCAGGAACAGAGAAACTTGGAGACGTCAAGTTGAGGACTCATCGTCGGCCCCGGCCTGACGGAAGAGAAACAAAGAAGAAGAAGAAGATAATTAACTATGGTTAAATATGAAAGAACAAGTCAATACATAATGACACTAAATTGCGGATGATGAAGGCATTGGCATGGTTAACAGCAACATACTAAGGAAAGAAGAAGAGAAACGCATCCAGGCGTTCAAGAACAAGTGTGTCAGAAAGTTGCTGAGAATTCCCTGGACAAAAAGGATGACCACCGAACAAATATAGGCCTATACACGCTGGTGAGGACCAAAAGCGAACTGCTGAAGTCCGAAGCCGCAAGCTAAGGTACTTCGGACACATCACATGAGGCACTCCGCTTAATTCGATTCCTGCCTCGGTGTTGTTAAGGTGGAATAACATTACTGTTTCTAATATTAGGTTTAATAGGTATGGGGATAAGATAGATACTTGTCATATTCCCATTTTCGTGTAAAAGTATTCTGTGATCTATTTGTCTACTTTTATGGCACTGGATAATTTTCGAAATATTTCTTGTACAAATTTGATCAATTGCTCTGGTATTCCTACGTTTTGCATCTCTCTCCACATTCCACCATGCCATATACTGTCGAATGCCTGTTTAAAGTCTATGAAGTTGATGAAGACTCTCTGGTTGCGTTTAATGTTCTTTTTAGGTACCTCTCGCACTGTGAATAGTTGATCAACTGTGCTATTCCTGGTCTGAACCCGTCGGCTTGTTGTTCACCAATTGCTCTGTCTGTTTGTTTGTTTGTCTGTCTGTCTGTGTCTGTGTCTGTGTCTCTGTGTCTCTGTCTGTCCGTCCGTCCGTCCGTCCGTCTGTCTGTCTGTCTGTCTGTCTGTCTGTCTGTCTGTCTGTCTGTCTGTCTGTCTGTCTGTCTGTCTGTCTCTCTCCCTCTCTACATACTGCTTTACAGCAACAGCAGCAAATGGATAGTGCAGTTGAGAGGCGACTTCTAAAGCATCCAGCAAATCTCTTCATGTCTCTCGCTCTTTCTTTGTCTATCTATCTATCTATCTATCTATCTATCTATCTATCTATCTATCTATCTATCTATCTATCTATCTATCTATCTATCTATCTATCTATCTATCTATCTATCTATCTATCCATCCATCCATCCATCCATCCATCCATCCATCCATCCATCCATCCATCCATCCATCCATCCATCCATCCATCCATCCATCCATCCATCCATCCATCCATCCATCCATCCATCCATCCATCCATCCATCCATTCATCCATCCATCTATCTATCTGTCTATCTTCCTATCTACCTATCTCCCTATCTACCTATCTCCCTAGTTATCTATTCCTTTCTATCTATCTATCCATCAATCAATCTATCCATATTAGCGGGATTATATCCCTTCAGGGCCTACCGTTGTTACCAAACTGTTTTCTAAAAGTGCTATTGTATTTGCCTTGATTGTACATATATGGTTTCAATAAAAAATGATTTGATTTGATTTGATTTGATTTGATATTCTCTCCCTCTCTGCCACAATATCTCCTTGTTATTCTTGTGTTCATCTACTTTTCTGTCAAATCACATTCGGTCGCAATACCCTTTTCAGCCTTGCTGTCACTCTCTCTAAAAGCGACAGAATATAACTGCCTATCTGTCTTTCTGTCTCTCTGTTAGTCTGCCTGCTTGCATGTCTGCGTTCTTGTTTTTATGCCTGTCTGTCTGTCTGTATCTACATAATCGTTTTTCTGTCCTTGCATTCGTTCGTCTGTCTCTCTATCTGTCAACCTGTTTGTCTGTCTGCTTCTCTGTGTGTGTCTGTCTGTCCTGTGCCTATTCAGAATTCGTTCTATGGGAGTCGGAAGATTTAGGAGCTTAGCTGAATCAGCGCACCTGTATGAATTGAAGACACCTGCCGTTAATTAACGACTCGATTGATGTGCGACCGGGATCAGCAGCGGCCGTTTTACGGGGACGATGAAAGCAGCGCCGACTATCGACCGAAGTTAGCCGACACACACCCACATAATACAAACACATATACATACACACATACATACATACACACATATACACACATACATACACACATTCATACACACACATACATACACACATTCATACACACACATACATACACACATACATACATACATACATACACACATACATACACACATGCATACACACATGCATACACACATACACACATTCGTACGCACATACATACATACGCACATACATACACATACATACATACACACATACATACACACACATATTGGCGCTCCATGATGAATGCCTTACTTTATTACTCGATTCGCACCACCTACAGGTGACGGACTAACGAACAATTTATATAGCGCTCATTTACGATTATTTCAAAATGTCCGGCGATGATGATGCATCTATGGCGGAGAGTCCCACCGAAAAGAACACACACTGTGTGGGGCCCTCGCGTGCATCGCCCTCGTATAGGGAGAACGATATATCACCCAGAGTTACCTAGAGGCAACTTTAATTGTAGACGTCAAACACATTAATTGATTAGGTTACGTCATATGGGTGCAGAGTGTGTATGTAAGTTTGTGTGTATGTATGCATGTTGCATGTGTATAGTATACATAGTACAGTACGTATGCATGTATATATGTGCGTTCGTATCCCACGTATATGTGTAACAATGTATGTATGTATGTATGTATGTATGTATGTATGTATGTATGTATGTATGTATGTATGTATGTATGTATGTATGTATGTATGTAGGCCTATGTATGGTGCAAGCATGAATGTATGTAAGAATATGTAAGTAGCTATATTCTTTATTTTAGCCAGTTGACAAAACGCTCTCTGGTGTACATTACATGTATATTAGCAGATTGTAAGTTACAATTTCCGGTTTAATTCAATTTAATTCGAATACAACATCATAACCAAGAAAGTCTTTCTCATTAAGCTATCAGCTTCAGGTAATATCCGGTCATGTTTTCTTGGCCGAAGGGTGTATACAGTTTTCTTTCTCGGAGGTAATAACCCATGCAAAACATGCCATGGCCTACCAAAGACAGAAAACGCCGGGTGTCAGCTCGCTTACACAATTGCTCATATTTGTCGGATTGTCGCTGGGGAGGATCTCAGGCGAATCAGTTTATTTATTACCGATTGTAGCTTATGTATCTATGTGTGTATGTATCTATGTATATGTATGGAAGTATGAATGCATGTGCGTACTTAATGTAGCCTAAGTATTTTTGAAGTTCTTTAAGAATACCTGGTCCATTTGTAATACTCAGACAGCTGGATTAATTGCAAGTTCAATCCATTTGCATTTAATTAATTTTAATTGTAATCGGTTTTATTTATATTCATTCGGATGAATCCCGTTGAAAACGACATATCTCAGTCGACTTAATTTATAGGAGATAGTTTGTACTGAAAAGCATTCATATCTTGCGGAAGCGCGATAAGACTTCGATTACAATTACAATTACGAACGTTTTCTCGTCCAAGTTCTAGCGTCCATCTTGCTGTCTGTCTGTATGTTTCTACCTGTCACTCTGTATGTTTCTGTTCTCCCGTCCGCTTGTCACTGTCTTGTCTCGTTCGAACCATGTGTATCGCTTAATGCATCAAACCTTTTAGAAGCGCTATTCAAACGTCCATCTAAGAGTTCTTCCGGTGCTTCGCGGAATCTCCTCCATCACTTCCGCGTTACCTCCTTCCTTCCGTTGCTCCATTCTTCCTCTGCTTCCTCCATCAAACCTTTTCTTTGTTCATCTATCCCCACGGTCATTCTCTGTGTGTGGGTGTGTCTGCGTGTGTCTTTCTGTTTCTCTCTACCTCTGTCTGTCTGTCTGTCTGTCTGTCTGTCTGTCTGTCTGTCTGTCTGTCTGTCTGTCTGTCTGTCTGTCTGTCTGTCTCTCTCTCTCTGTCTCTCTCTGTCTCTCTCTGTCTCTGTCTCTGTCTCTGTCTCTGTCTCTGTCTCTGTCTCTCTCTCTGTCTCTCTCTCTCTCTCTCTCTCTCTCTCTCTCTCTCTCTCTCTCTCTCTCTCTCTCTCTCTCTCTCTCTCTCTCTCTCTCTCTCTCTCTCTCTCTCTCTCTCTCTCTCTCTCTCTCTCTCTCTCTCTCTCTCTCTCTCTCTCTCTCTCTCTCTCTCTCTCTCTCTCTCTCTCTCTCTCTCTCTCTCTCTCTCTCTAGTTCTTCCCTTGCACTAACTCTCGCCTCCACTGTTTCCTTTAGTCCATTGTGGTCTCCTGTGCCTCTCCTGCCTTCCTTTATTCACGCAGCCTCTTCCCCTGTATACTTCGGAGCCTCTTTTCCCATTCCTCACGGCTCCCCTTACCCTGTTCTATATATACGATTGTGGAATTGCCCGGGGCTCCACACAAACCTAATCTAGTTCTCGACAGAAGTAGATTGTGTTTTTATCACGATGTGTCATTTCGGAATTATGTGGCTGTGTTCCACATTCTAACTCCTGCTTTCTCTGTCTCTGTCTCTGTCTCTCTCTGTCTCTACCTGTCTCTGTCTCTCAGTCATTGTTCTTTTCTGTTCCACATTGTTCCTCTTTCTCAATATACCCCTCTCCCGCTTCTTCCCCTTCACATGACTAGATATACAGATACATATGTATAGGCTGTTAGGCATGTATGTCTGGTTTCAATAAAACATACACCGTCTTCAAACACAGATTTTCTTTCTTTCTTTCTTTTCTCGATTTCTTCCTCCTTCCTTCTTTCTTTCCGTCCTCCCATCCTTCTTTACTTCATTTCTAGTTCTTTTTCTGTCTTTTCTCCCTATTTTTCTCTCTTTGTCTCTCTGCTGTGTCTGTTTTCTCGCTCGCTCGCTCGCTCACTCACCCACTCACTCATACTCCCTCTATCTATCCATCTATCCATCTATCTATCTATCTATCTATCTATCTATCTATCTATCTATCTATCTATCTATCTATCTATCTATCTATCTATCTATCTATCTATCTATCTATCTATCTATCTATCTATCTATCTATCTATCTATCTATCTATCTATCTATCTATCTATTTGTCTGTCTATCTGTCTATTTTTACTATCTGTTTCTCTAATTGTCTGTCTGTCCGTCTCCGTTGGTCTGTCTCTCTTCCGTTCTAGTTTTCCCAACAGTCTCTGTCTATCTCAGTCTCTCTCTCTCCACTCCATGCCGCTGCCGAGCATGCTCTCCCTCCGGCAGAAGAGCACATCAAACTGTGATCTAAGAGGAGGCCTCGACCGACCTACCGCCCGCCCAACCGACCGTCCGACCGCCGGCGCCACAGTCAGGCGACCCCGGATTATCCGGGTCGCAGTGGAGAGCCGAACGACAATGGAAGACCAGAAAACCCGGCATTTACGCGTCAGCCGCAGAATAATGGGTTGATTGATGAAAAGACGAACGACAGAATTACAGCGCAATGCACCATATATGCATATTATGCGCAGCACACGTGTGCCGCACGTACACGTACATGTATGTGGGTATATATTGCGCTCGGTGTGGATTTTGTGGGTGTCGGTTTAGACGCGATGCGTACAGTTACCTGTGTGTTTATGCAAACCTATGTATATGTTACAGGGAATGTGTATTTTCAGGGAATATGTATATTCCCTGAAATTTCAGGGAATGTGTATAGAAGCGGGATCTATGATGAAAATGTAACTAGAAGCTAGAAGCTGGACTAGCGATGAAAATGTAACTAAGGCCAGAAGCTGGATTAGCGATGAAAATGTAACTAAGGCCAGAAGCTGGATTAGCGATGAAAATCATATACATATTCCCTGAAATCTTCAAGTGATTTCTATACACATTCCCTGAAATTTCAGGGAATATACATATTCCCTGAAAATACACATTCCCTGTAACATATACATGCATTTATATATATTTAATTCAATTCAATTCAATTCAAATCATTTATTGCATCCCAATAGGCATAATGACAAACAAAATCTCAGAAACAAAACAAGAATAATTGACAGGTCACGCCTGTAGAGGCAAAAGGTGGCCCCAAAGGGAAGACTTCCCGCTGGGCAGGGACACCTACTGGATCAAGTAGCACGGTCGGAGAGGCCGTCTTAACATGGGCTGCCCAAATTCCTTCTAGAGAATGGTGAAGACCAAAAGGTTGATTTGCGAGGAAGAGGGCATACACGTAATCATGAAACCAAGAGGGAAAAAGGAAGCAAGAAAAATCAAAACTGCTTAACTAATCTTAACTATCTTACTAATCTCAACTAACTGACTAGAGAGATGAAGAAAAGTAAAACAGAATAAAATCACTGGCAAGTAGAAATGGGAGTAGAATGGGAATAGAAGTGGAAGTGACCCATGTGCACACACATGAACCCCACCGCGCCACGACATCTCGTACGTGCAAAGTTAAAGTTCATTTGCCCCAGAACACATTAGGAACGATTTCAAACGGGTTTTAAATAAATGAACATATACAACGTATATATGTACATATATACATATATGCATACATAGTTACATACATACATTCATGCATGCATGCATACATGCATACATACATACATACATACATACATACATACATACATAAATATATACATACATATATGCATACATGCATAGAAAATTACATACATGCATACGTACATACATACATAGAAAATTACATACATACATATAAACACACATACATACATGTGTGCATACATGCATGCATACATATATGCATACATGTATGCCATGTATATTGATATGTATGTGTGCTTATGTGAAATGCATGTATACATTTGTGCTTGTATGCATGTATGTATGTATGTATGTATGTATGTTTGTCTTCTGTTCGCCAGTCTGTCTGTCTTCATTGTCTGTCTGTGTATGTCTGTATGAATGATTGGATGTACAATTGTGCATCGCATGAACGTGTACATGTCAGCGCTCGTGAATAAGTTAATGCCCACTCTTAGCTTTAGAGAAGAACTTTAGAAATTAAGAGTTTACGATTAATTATGATTGTGTAGCAGTATGCATGTTTCTATGCAAGTACATAATGCATGCCTATGTACATATAAATGATTATGTATGTATGTTTCTGTGTTTGTATTATGCATGCAAATTTGTATGTCTTTACATGCATGTATACATATAGGTATATAGGTATGTATGTGTGTTTGTACATATGTATGCATGTATGTATGCATGTATGTATGTATGTATGCAATTATGTATGGCATTGTATGTATGCAAGTGTGTATTTATATATGCATGTCTATATATATATGTATGTATGTGTCTATGTATGTATTTATGTATGTATACTATGAATGTATGTATGTATGTGTATATGTATGTAGGCCTATACTATGTATGTATGTATGTATGTATGTATGTATGTATGTATGTATGTATGTATGTATGTATGCATGCAAGCATGTATTTATATGAATGTCTGTATATATATATGTTTGTATGTGTGTATGTATGTATTTATGTATGTATACTATGTATGTATGTATGTATGTATGTATGTATGTATGTATGTATGTATGTATGTATGTATGTATGTATGTATGTATGTATATATATATGCAAATATGTATGGCATTGTATGCATGCAAGTGTGTGTTTATGTATGTATGTCTGTATACATATGTGTTTATGATTTGTATATGTGTTGTGTGTACGTGTCGGTCAGTCATTTCTTCTGTCATTCTTTTCGTCTAATTACAGGAGAAGTGGACAACTGGACTGACCAGTGGTCATTCCTTCTTCCCTTCCGTCCGTCCGTCCTCCATCCCACGACGCCAGATCCCGATGATTTCGTCTGCAGCCAGAGCATCAATCTCATTTTCCGCGCTCTTCTGTCTTCCTTCCGTCCGTCATTCTTTCCACCCTCCATCCCTTGATACCACCATGGCTTCCTCTTTTTCCGTTGTGGGTTCGGAATGAGCTCCCGTGTTCTTCATCCTCTCTCCCTCCTCCCTTCCGTCTCCTCCTCCTCCTCTCCCCCTCCCTTCTCCTCCTACGCTCCTCCTATTTTCTCTGATCCACATACTCATTGTTCTAAAGGGACAATCGCATGGATCAGAGTCCGAGAAAGGATTTCAGTAGGAATCAGGGCCTGCAGTGACCATACTTGCTGACCATTACATTAGAAGGCCTGTTGGGCCTGCTAAAACCCGTTTAGTGATGCACTACAATCTGATACATGGGCCCTATGGACTACACCTTAAAAACTATGGGCTGATTAACGATGTTGGGTGTTCAATTACTGTTCAAAACTCCAACCCTACAATACTGTTTTGCCCAAAAATTCAAATACTGATTCAGTATTGTATTATTGCAGTTGCTACGGCAATTGTTATTAAAAATTTATACGTTGCCGCTTCCAGAGAGACAAATCAGGGCGCTCTGTACCCTTTGTGATGTTAAATTTCTTTGTGACGTCATTTTGTCTTTATGACGTTATATGTATTTATGGCGTAAAATGTATTTATGACGTTAAATGTCGATATGACGTTAAATGTCGTTATGACGTTAAATGTCTTTATGACGTTAAATGTAGGCCTAGTTATGACGTTAAATGTCTTTATGACGTTAAATGTCGTTATGACCTTAAATGTCTTTATGACGTTATATCTCTTTATGGCGTGAAATACCTTTATGACGTCATGTTTCTTTATAACGTGAAATGTCTTTAAGACGTTGAATTTCTTTATGACGTTGAATTTCTTTATGACGTTAACTGCCTTTGTTACGTCGTATGCCTTTAAGAATGGAAAGCTCACCAGATAATAGCAATGCTCAGATAACTAGGAATGTCACCAGCTGTGGGCCCCCGCAAACGCGTAGAGTCCAACCAGCAGAATACTATCCTTGTTGAAAATTACTCAGATACTGTTAATAATCTACAGCTATTACTGTTAATGCCATTTTATATCAGAAGTTCATGACCCGTTAATTATTTCTGTTACGTCACGGACGGACAGGCAGACAAGAAGACAGACAGACGGACAGGCAAAAAGACAGACGGACAGACAGACAGCCGGACAGGCAGACAGACAGACATCATTTATTATAATACACAGAAGTAATTGCCATGCATACCATGTCTGCTAAGCCTCGTCGATTGATTGCAGTTTATGCAGATTGGCGCTATATAAATAGAAGCCAATAGAAACTTATTAGCCATGACGTCAGAGTAATTAACGACAAATCCTGGGGATCATATATATCTCCTTGGGTTATAACAAAACAATGATTTATCAGTCAGGCTTTTTACTATTCATCCAGATTTAATCCTTCGCGTATCAAACATCACAGGTAAGCATAACAAATGTATAACTATAGTAAAACTAATAACCGTTGCTATTTCTCAGAGCTATTTACCGGTAGCAATTTTCGGTGGTTTATAAATCTGAATCTGACTGGACCCGGTGCAGTTTGGTCGTTATCGTTAGTCTTCGGCCGCGGCCGTCGTCATTAGCGGCGACCTGACGCTGGGTCCATCCGTCGCCGTGTGTTAGAGATGAATCCATCAAACGGACGCCCGCTCCGCCATTTAACTCGGTACACCGCCTCTCCGCCCTCTCTCCGACCCTCCCTCACTCCGTCCGTCCGTCTGTGCCTCTGCCTCTGCCTCTCTGCTTGTCTGTGTTATAGTATCACTGCCTGTACGTTCTCTTCCTCCTTCTTTCGGTCCTCCCGCTGCCGCCATACTCTCCGTAAATCCCCCGTTCGTTCTGACGTCCCCCTTTCTGTCTGTCCGTCCATCCGTCTGTATTTTCTTCCCTCCACCTTCCCCCAGCGCTTCCGTCCATCTATCCCTTCATCCCGACTTTCCTTGATTCATCCATCCACCCACCCGTTCGTCGCCTTCCTACCGTCCGTCCGTCCGTTCAATTCCTACTCTCCGTCCTTCCGTCCCTCCACTTCTCATCCATCCATTCTCCTCCATTTCCTCCCTTGCCAGTCCGTTAGTCTCTCCGTCCCCCCCGTCCTATCTATTCCCCCGTTCCTCCACCTCACTCTGTCTATCCGTCAGTCCCTCCTCTTCCCGAAGTCTATCCGTACCTTTCCAGCATCCTTCCCTCCATCCGTCCCTTTCCCGTGTCCCTCCTCACCGTCCCCCTCTTCCAACGTCCGTCCGCCCGTCCGCCTATCTCGCCGGCGAAACGCAATCACAAAACCGAAGCGGTAATTTTCTGGTCTTTCGCGTCCGATGTCGACCACCGTACAGATCAGCCTCAGTCGCCGTCACTGGCCGCGGTACCCCCACCACACGCCCATTCCGTCTCCCTCCAACCGCCCCTCTCCTCTAGTCTTCCTTTCCCCGTTCTCCCGCCCCTCTCGGATTCGAATCTGGGCGTCCGATAAATCATAAACCTCTAATTGCTATTCATTGGTCATTTCGCGTGGCAAGGGGACGAAGCTTCGGTGGGGATCGTTGGGAAATCGGGAACGTGTATCGGGGAGCTCGGCGTGCTCACGAGAAAATGGCCCCGAAATGAATGGAGCCCCGTTCGAGCGCCGACGAATATCTAATTTTCGTTCCTAATCAAGCGATTGGAGCGACCGTCTAAGCAGAAAGAACAGTCGGCGCCTCGCTCTCGCTCTCTGCGAATAAGTTCCACTAAATAAGTTCCACTCATACGGGTTCCTTAAGTGACGGAGTAACATTAGCAGTCGTCTGGCGGAACACATTCATTCTTGTTGCAGTTCTTGACGGTCAATAGGAAAGTTGTATTAGGCACGTAAGAAGGCTGCATTTCATTGGATGACGTGATTTGTTGTCCTTCTTGGCAGCCAATACCATGTCTGAAAGCTGCTCTTCGGCGCCTACGCAGACTGTAATTGGATGACGAGATTTTGTTGCTATTCTGGACAGCCAATAGCCTTTTACGAAGATAAAACACTGGGAAGTTAGACTAAGTTAGTACATCATTGGGTGGCGAGTTTTGTCACTTTTCTGGTCAACCAATTGCATCTCGAGAAACTGAAGAGCGCAGAAGATTGTAATTTCATTGGATGACAAGATTTTGTTGTTTTTTCTGGACAGCCAATAGCGTTTTACGAAAATAAAACACTGGAAAGTTAATATGCAATTGGGTGGCGAGTTTCTCACTTTTCTCGTCATCCAATTTTATTGCTTCTTGAGGGACTGAAGAGCGCTAAAGTCATGTAATTATTCCCAATTACTGGGAGGGGCGATAGAGTAATGGTTACACTCATGGCCAGGAGAGCATAAGGTACGCGGATCGACTCTCGTAACCCTAATCTAGGGCGGCGCCTTGCATGGCTGCCAAACCGTGTGTTAATTAAGATCTTGATTGTACTTCCATGTTTCAATGTAATCTTACTGCGTCTGTCGGTTTGAAATAATAAAGAATATAATTATAACCATGTAGCCTACTGCCGACAACAGAATTATCAGAATACCATTGAATGCTAATCGTTTAACCTGCGCCATCACTAATCATCCATCCATCCATCCATCCATCCATCCATCCGAAACCCACCCACCCACCCATCCATCCATCCATCCATCCATCCATCCATCCATCCATCCATCCATCCATCCATCCGAAACCCACCCACCCATCCATCCATCCATCCATCCATCCATCCATCCATCCATCCATCCATCCATCCATCCATCCATCCATCCATCCATCCATCCATCCATCCATCCATCCATCCATCCATCCATCCATCCATCCATCCGCCTTTGCCATTCACCCAGGACAGCCTTCATTGCAATTCTTTCATCTTTCAATCTACGATTCCACTTAGATCTAAATTTTCTGATTTCTCTATAATTCGGAATTCCATTGGACTAAAAACATCTTACTGGAAAGCCAATACGATCCCATCTACAGTCAACTACACCCAGAAACTTAGTAACAGATCGAATAGTCCATATTAGTTGGTTGTTATAATAGACCTACAATCTCTAGAATATAAATTCTAAGTGGCAGCTCAGTGTTCAATTGTATAGTACAGTTTCTCTGTTTAAAATCAGCCAACGACATCTTGAGCAGTGCTGTTACACTGTCTAGTAATTCCAATTAATTATTCTATTAGAAAAGGTGACGTAGTTTCCCTACCGACCATCAAACACATTTTCTCCGTCACTCGATAGACGACCCTTCTTTCTTTCACCTGACACCTTCTTCTTTCTACCCTGAGCTAGCGCATTACAGTTACAGCGTGCAGGCCAAGATGACGTTTGTCGCCATGGCAGCAGCGCATGTTGCGTGCGGACACTACTCACTTCTGCTCAAAGAGTTCATTGTCTAATGCAAGGCTAAACATTGAAGGACATGGCCTAGATAGTAATTTTAATTAGTGACTTCTATTGCGCCGGTGTCTAATGCACATGGCGTCAACTCTCTTACTCTCTCCCGTCCTCCAGTCACTACTCGCGTCAAGTTATCCCACATGTCCTGTCGAACGAACTTCCTCCTGAATTCCGCAAATTCTCAGTTCCTCCACCAACACCTCCACTGACCTAACTTTATTTTCCTGAGACTCTTCTACTTATCATTCCGCAGACTTTCCACTCCAAACTGAAGTCTCACCACTTGAAGAATTCCAACCCTAATCCATCTGATCCTCCGCCTACCAAGCTCTCTCGTCCTACACGAAACCCGCCTTAGCAGCAGCTGCTCTGCCTCCTCTCTCTCTGGTCTCTCCAACAAACGGACTCGGACGTTCACTGGACGTCGTTCGCTCTCTGGACAACCCCTCTGATACGACGCAGCGCTCATGAATAAGCAAGTGCCCTGCTATAATCTTTACCATAACCATAACCATAACCATAAGTTTTATTACTTCGCATAGTATCATAATATGCAGTAACAGAAATACAGTATAAAATTTTAACAGAAAACAGATAAATTAATTAGTTTCCAATGGAAGTAAAGGGAGAGAAACCCATAAGGGACCTGGGCCCCGCTATCAGGGTTACCCTTGTACATAAAAAATAACGGCAATTGGCATAACATTGTAATACTAGACATTTTGGACTTAACTAGTTAACTAAACATCGAAGTAATATCAGATAAGATGTCAGCATCAAAACCTAGTGCGCATTTAAGGCAGTAATTTGCTAGTAAAATGTGGATGGGGAAGGTTGGGAAACTGTTGCTACTAGGTACTCACGGAGCTTTCTCTTAAAAATTAAAATATTAGGTAGATTTCTTATGGCAACAGGAATATTATTCCAAGTCCTCGGGCCAGCACTTTTTATTGAGAACCATCGGGTGTTTGTTCTAGCAAATGCTGCTCTATAATTGGCAGATGTCCTGACATAGTAGGGGTTTATTTTGGATGTCAAGCTGAAGAAGTCATTGAATGCTGCAGGAAGAAGATTGTGCATATACTTAAACATGAGTTCAGAGGTCTGTTGGATTCTAATCTGTTCAATTGATAAAATTTTTAGACTTTGTATTGGAGCAAGGGGGAGATGGGACCTGATTTTCTTGTTATAATTCTAGCAGCCCTCTTTTGCAATGAAGTTAATCTAAACAAGCAAGTTGAGTAATTTGAGGCCCAGACTATGTTGCAATATGAGAGATAAGGGTGAATTAAAGTATAATATAGGTTCAGTTTAATATGGGTTGGTAATAAGTAGGCAATACGGGCTAATACACCCACACTTTTCGCAATTCTTTTAGAGATATTCTCAATATGTACTTTCCATGTAAGGAATTGGTCCACAAATACTCCCAGAAATTTGACAGAGGTTGCTTGTGGTATAGGGTTGTTGTCCATAATGAGTGCTTCCCTTGTTTCTGGGATATGTTTACGATGCGAGCAGAATAAAATGTAGTTTGTCTTTTTTAGATTCAATGATAATTTGTTGACTCTGAACCAGTCAATGACTTTTGTTAGTTCATCGTTCATTAATTGAAAGAGTGTTTGGTATGATTTGTGAGAAGCAAAAATGTTCGTATCATCGGCGAAAAGCACAAAGCGCAGGATTGGTGAAGCGTTTGGGAGGTCATTAATAAAAATTAAGAAAAGGAGGGGTCCAAGAATTGATCCTTGTGGTACACCAAATTTATTTAATTTTAATTTTGATAGGGAGCCATTGCATAGAACCTGTTGTTTCCTATCTTCGAGGTAGCTTTTGAACCAATCCTGTGCGATACCACGTATTCCAATATTTTGAAGTTTATTAAGGAGTATTTCATGACTAACAGTGTCAAATGCTTTTGCAATATCGATGAAAATACCCAGTGCATATTCGCCACGGTCAATAACAGATGAGATGTTATCCTGGATACTCAAAAGTGACATAGCAGTTGAATGACCGGGCTGAAAACCATGTTGAGATATATGTAAGATGTTTTTTTTATTAACATAGTCAAATAGACGAATAAACATGACTTTTTCAAGGAATTTGGAAAAAAATGGTAGAATAGAGATTGGTCTATAGTTGGTCAGTTCCTCTTCTGGGCCTTGTTTATGGATTGGTGTGACTTTAGCTATTTTCAGGCTTGAGGGAACTATTCCTGTGGACAGAGAGCAGTTAATGATGGCTGATAAGGGAGCGGCAATGTGTTCGAATACAGGAAAAACAACAGATGGGTCGATCTCATCGAAGCCTGCGCTGTGAGAGATTTTTATAGTATGACTAAGTGAGATTAGTTCATCCGGGGAGGTGGGGTAAATAGCAAAAGAGGTTGGTAATTGTGGACTAAGATAAGTATAGATGGTGTTATTGGACGCAGGTATTTTCCCAATGAGATCCTGAGCAATACTGGTAAAATAGTTGTTAAATTTCTCAGATATAACATCAGCATTTGTTATGTCATTACCATTTAAGCATAAGTGGCTGATAATTTTTTTCTTATCCTTAGAGTTAACTAAAGTTCTTATGGTCTGCCACGTTTTTTTAAGGTCGTGACTGTATTTAAGAAATTCTGATTCATAATAATTTCTTTCAGCTTTGGTGCAGACCGTTTTAAATTTGTTTCGATAAGTAGTGAATTTAGATTTATTTTCAAGAGTTGGATTTTTGATATATTTCATATACAATTTTGATTTTTGTTTACACGATTTGAGCAAGCCGAGTGTCATCCAAGGGTTTTTAATCTTATTATGTGCTTTTGTTTGCTTATGTTTTAGGGGAAAAGCAGTATCATAAGCTTCCTGGAATAATGAAAGGAAGAGGTCATAAGAAGCGTCAGGGTCATTTTTGGTGCAGGATTCTAATACAATGGACCAATCAGTTTTGGATAATAAATTTTTAAAATGTTCACAGTTGGATGCATTAAAGTTTCGGGTTTTCGAATTCGAAGTATTCTCTCCCTGTATAGGAATTTGACTGATTCTCACCAAAATTGGAAGATGGTCGGATATGTCCGATGCAAGGATATACGAGTCAATAATTTTTGAGGTTGTATTAGAGAAAACATTATCGATTAAGGTCGAGGAAGTTGGGGTAATTCTTGTTGGTTGTGTAATGGAGGGTAAAAAATGGTAAGCAGACATAATATCTAAAAAATTTGCAGTTGGGGCATGATTTTGAGCTTTTAATAAATCTATATTAAAATCTCCCATAAGATATATATCTTTAACTTTTAGTGTTAAGGTGGCTAATAGCTGCCCAATTTCTTCATTAAAAGCAACCATGTTGTGACCCGGAGGTCTATAAACTGTGCCAACAACAAAATAAGAACCGTGTGGTAAAGGGAATTTAATTAATAGAGCCTCATAGGTGCGATGCGAGCGACAATTTGAGGGTATTTCCATTTTGCAGAATCCGAGATGGTCTTTTATGGCAAACCCTACGCCCCCTCCTCGGCCAGAGCTTCTTGGGTCATGGATGAATTTATATCCTGCAATTTGGATTAAGTCAGTTGTGGATTCATCAAGCCAGGTTTCGGTGAGCGCAAGAATATCAACCGACAACTGGTGCGTGAGTTGAGCAATTGATGAAACCTTTGAAGCGATGCTTCGACAGTTGATATGCATAAGCGATATCAAGTGTCTCCCTGCAGAGAGAACAGGTTCCAAGTC
>OY744612.1:18737899-18765399 GCA_963556255.1 Allolobophora icterica | reverse complement strand
AAGACAGTGGAAGAGGAAGATCCACACAGAAGAGGATACGATGGGCTCGAACTGATGGGCGGAAGCGCGGACCTTGCATATCTCCATAAGCAGAGCAATGATCGCCAACCCAGTTGACTTGAGACTGGTACGCAGAGCTTCCTATATAAATTATATAGGGCGGAGCCCACTAACCCCGCCCTTGCGAGGAGAAGTATCTTCAACTTTAAAATTATTCTGATCAATATCAATATCAGCATCGTCATAGTTGTTGTCATCTTAGGCTAGTAGAACAGTCGTAGCCAATTGATTTGAGCGTAGGGTCTGCGCCTTGTAACACGGAGAGTGCGGGCTCGAGAATCCATGAGACGGTTAGGGGGCCTACTGTATAGGGAGCTTGAGCAAGTCTCTCGCTCACAATTGCTCAGCTCCATCGATTGATGCTTGGTCATCATATAATAGCGCCTAATGAATCCGAAATAATAATAATAATAATAATAATAATAATAATAATAATAATAATAATAATAATAATAATAATAATAATAATAATAATAATAATAATAATAATAATAAAACCATTGTTTCGGGGGACCGGCAGGAGACAGGACGCCTCTTTCAGCGTCTTTCAATTTGCACACAACGATTTACTGCCGTTTCATTTCGAGGCACTTTTACACAATGGACCGGTGAAGATGACCGTTAACTCCAGAACGTCAAAGCTTTCGGATAGTTTCTAAGAGCCTGAGGGGTTATTTATGCCTCGGGCGTTTAAAAAAATAATAATGATGATGATGATAATAATAATAGTAGTAGTAGTCGGCAAGTGAGTAAGAACAGTGAGTCGTCATACGTGATGAAGTGCAGAACTTGGCCGATTCCGGTTTCCTTCGTGTTGCTTCGCACATGCACTGTCCCGTCGAGCATCCTTCGTAGAGAGAAAAGCACGACTCGCCTGACTGGACGTCGCAGTCACTCTTTGACATGCATGAACGCACAGGGCGAGTGTAGGCCACATGACGACCGTTGTTATAATCGCCTGCCAATAGAACGTCTTCAAACAATGCAATCGAATGTCATGTGCGATGTCATGTAATATAATGCCCTTCTGAATGTAATGAAGTGCTTCTCAAACTTGCAGATGATGCGGACCTGGTCACTGTTTAACCAGCCTTACCACGAACCGGTACTTTTCAGCATCAGCTTACATATATATATATATATATATATATATATATATATACACGTATATATATATATATATATATATATATATATATATATATAGACTTATGTTATGTTATGTTATGTTATATATATATATGTATATATTTATATATACTTAAGACATCTAATATTAAAATTGAGATTTCGAAATATTGTCACTGTTTATTACAACTATAGTTTCTTAATGTTGCATGTTTAAAACATTCTGTTTATTATGTATGAAGTTATGAACACTGTATATCGTGTCTTCATTTTTTATGTTTTACACATATTTACACAATTTAGTATTTTATTTGAGCACGATCAAAATTGTGATTCTGGTAATCATTACGCGGCGCGTTAGCCATTCAGCCATTCACTCACGTACCGGTAGCCATTCATTCGCGGATCTGTACCGGACAGCGGACCACTGCTGTAATGCTCATTTGAATATAATGTGTGGACATCGGAATATAATTTAATGCTCATCTCAATGTTATGTAATATCCATCGTGTAAATGCTATATGCAAAACGTGCTTTTTCGATGTATACTCGTCGACCCATCGGCCGATCAACATTGTATCGGCCGAGGTATCGGCTGCTCTCGGGTATTTCTTTGACCTGTGACCTTGAAAATAATGTCCTCTGCATTTGGGCTAAACATGAGTGAATAGATTTTTTAGGTCAATGACTAACAAACACTACGACTGGCTGACTGACTGACTGACTGACTGACTGACTGACTGACTGACTGACTGACTGACTGACTGACTGACTGACTGACTGACTGACTGACTGACTGACTGACTGACTGACTGACTGACTGACTGACTGACTGACTGACTGACTGACTGACTGACTGACTGACTGACTGACTGACTGACTGGCTGACTGACTGACTGACTGACAGATAAGCTGTGACTGTGTAACTGACAAATATATTATTGCTTAATGATTGACAATCAAATAATGGTCAATTGACTGACCAATAGATAAGCTTTGGCTAAATGAATATACCCGAAAAGTTGTGGCTTAATGACCGAGAGAGAAGCTATATCTTCCTTTCACAGTATCTAGAAAGGTTGTGTTGATTGCTGTCTGCCCGAAGACCGTTTCAGTTCCCATGTGGGTTTCCAATGAGAAAGCAATCCCCAGTCTAATTTCATGGCAACTTGCCTTCATCTTCTTGCACGCTGAAGGCATACTGTATACGCTGCATTGACTGTGCCCCGCTACAGTTTAAGTGCCCAGACACAATGTGTTCGGCAAGGTTTCCTAGTACAAAAAACGTACCTGATCAAAATGTTCCCGCACAAAGCGTCCCCGAACAAAATTTTTGCCGGAAAACTTCCAAATCAAAATGTTCTCGGACAAAATATCCCCAATCAGAATACCGGAGAAAATGTCCCAGATCAAAATGTTCCCAGACAAAATGTTCCCAGACAAAATGTCCCCGAATGCAATGTTCCCGGACAAAACGTTACAGATCAAAATGTTCCCGGACAAAATATTCCAAATAAAAATGTTTCCAGACTAAATATCCCCAATAAAAAATACCGGAGAAAATGTCCCCGATCAAAATGTTCCTGGACAAAATGTCCCCGATCAAAATGTTCCCTCCCAAAGCGTCCCCGATCAAAATATTCCCGGACAAAATGTCCAACGAGTTTGCTGAATGAGCGATGTCATTTATAAATTATTCTGTCGCAAATGTAGGATGTCCACCACAAGCCAATAATATAGACTGAGAGAAATAATTGTAAGAATTGATTACATGATCTACATATCTTCCTGCGGCGTTTAGATCACGAAAGTTTATGATAAATTTAGTCCAAAAACTTATCCTAGTGGGCCTAGTATATAGTGGCATTAGCACCACAATTTCTCCTAGTAGCCTATCTCTGCTATTGCGACAAGTTTGAGCGCTCGCTTTGCAGCACGAGAGTTTGCGAGTTGGAGCCTTCAGTGTGACGGTAGGAAACTTGAGTAAGTATAGGTCTATAAACAACTAGTGACACTAGTCGGCGCATTCGCGGTTGATACTTTGTGTATAGATAACGGGGCTTACTAAAAATGATAGCAGAAATTATAACAGTAGCAATAATTTTATTGTAATAGTATTATTTAATACCCGAGGCCCGAGGACTAACCAGAAATCATTCAAGGATAATGCTACCCTTAATTTTTGAGGGATCACATGTATTTCACTGATTTCAGGTACAAATAACAATAGAAATAATAATTATAATAATAGTAATAATAACAATAGTAACATTTATAACATTAATAATAATAGGCCCCTAATAATGAAGATGATGATGAAACAGTCCTTTCCAAATCTTGGTCTTCATGCATAACAATTTCCTGCGACATGTCAGACAGACATCAGGAAGTCATCGCGTAGCACGTCACGCCAATTAAGAGACGTCGAACGTCAATAACCGCGAACAGTAATTATTGTATATATATATATACACCATATATATACATATATATATAATATATAGTCATCATGATTGTCGTCATTGTGATCAACATTTTGATGCGAAATTAAATTTCTGTGCATCGCGTCAAAATAGTCGCCATTGTCATATTATATGGTATCAAATCAAAATGTCATATTGCATATGATCACGTATAGTCGCATGATATCAGATCATAACATATGTCATTGTGTCATATCATATATAGCATCTCATGTTGCATCATATCATGTATGTGTGTGTGCATGATATATATCATATTGTTGTCATAACTATCATAGAGGGAAGAATGGAGGAAATAGAATGAGTGAAGACCTAGGTTGATGCTGCTGGACTGGATGATGGTGGATGGATAGAAGTAAACTGAAGGAGGAAGACCACCATTGAGAGGAGGGGGTGCCATTGGACGTTTGAAACTGCCCAATGGTAGAGAACTTCAACAATACGATATTGTCATGTCATATCATATATTATCACAATTATACATCACTTGACTTAAAGCTTCACATCGTATCATACCATACCCTATCATACCATGTTACATCATCATCATCTTCATCATCATCATCATCATCTTCATCATCATCATCGTCGTCGTCATCATCATCATCATCATCGTCATCGTCATCATCGTCATCATCATCATCATCATTGTCATCAACATCATCAACATCATCATCGTCATCATTATCATCATCATTATCATCATCGTCGTTATCATCGTCATCACCATCATCATTATTGCCATCATCTCTTGCTGATAATTATTCTAATCGTCATCATCGTGTTTCTTCATTGCCGTAACATAAACTATTAAACTTAGCTACACAAAAGTAATAAACCATTGATTAAATGCTTCAATCAACAACAGTCACATGAGGAATTGAGGATCAGTGTTCTGGGGTTGAAGAATCTTTTGACTGAATCGCACATACGACAGCAGTAACTTTACAACGGAAAAGTCCCTTTCTTAAAGAATCCTTAATTTAACGCGACACAGAGGAATCGCACCCAGGAAGCAGAAGTGAAGGTCTTATCATCCTACACAATTATTATCATTATCGTCGTCGTCGTCATCATCATACTCATAATTATGATAGTTGTCGTTGCCGACATTATATTAATATAAGCTATTTCTTTACCTGTTACTATTTCGACTAAGAAGGAAATGAAAGCAAGAGCACCAGAATATAGCACCATCTGCAAAGTTAAAGAACAAGTAAGCTTAATGTTTTATATAGCACTATTACTTTAATAGACAAGCAACTTTTAACATTCTCATAATAATCATGGATGACAACATCTTCGTATATTGTTTAGCTTTGTGCCTTTATAGATTCAAACAGATACCAGAATCTAAATATACATACGTGCATACATACAGGCATACATACACACATGCATACATACATACACACATACATACATACATACATACATAATACATACATAATACATAATACATACATACATAATACATACATACATACATACATACATACATACATACATACATACATACATACATACATACATACATACATACATACATAATACATACATACATACATACATACATACATACATACATACATACATACATACATACATACATACATACATACATACATACATACCTACATACGTGCATACACACAACACATAACTACATATCTGTAGCTTATAGAAATTTCGTCGATTTACATTACATTACAGTGTATGTGTGTATGCGTGGGTTGTGTATGTAACCAAGTGTACGTTTGACATTTGCGCGTGAGTATACGCGGATAGAGTTAAGAAGGTTGATAGTCGAGAAAAGGATTCGAGCGCATCTCCATGGCTCCGTTTCATCGCGGATGAATACATACCTATGCGTCAACCGGGAAACGGCAGAAAGCTAAGATGGCGGCGCGAAAGAACAGGAACAAGACGCCCGATTAACCTCCATACCTGGCGGAATAATACACTCGTCAGTCGGACGGTCTTTGTCGCACGACAGCAGACCGCCGGATGATCATCCGCGGCCCAACAGAGTGCGCCACTGTCGCCTTCAGCGCAGACGTCCGCTCGTTGCCGCGCTCTCCCTCGCTTGCCCGTCGACGACACGGATAAGATCAGCGCTTACCGACTGACCGACCAAAGGCTTCTACGCCCACTCACACGATTGCCTGCCTGCATGTATGACTGTATGTCTGTCTGTCTGTCTGTCTGTCTACCTGCATACCTGTTTGTCTGTCTACCTGCCATTCTGTGTGTGTGTCTGTCTGTCTGTCTACCTGCCATTCTGTGTGTCTGTGTGTCTATCTGTCTACCTGCCATTCTGTGTGTCTGTCTATCTGCCTGTCTGTCTGCCTGTCTTGCTGTCTACCTGCCTATCTGTTTGTCTGCATGCCGGTCTCTCGATCTATCTGTGGTGCCCTTCTGGCTTTCTATCCCTTTGCCTGTCTGTCTATCTATCTGCCTGCCTGTCTGACTACCTACCTGCCTCTTTGTCTGTCTATCTGTCTGCCGTTCTGTCTGTTTATCTGTCTGTCTGTCTGTCTGTCTGTCGTTCTACCTGCCTCTTTGTCTACCTGTCGTCTGCCTGACTGTCTGCCTGTCTATCTGCCTGCCTGCCAACTCTTTCTGCTTCTCAGCCGGTTTTTCTCTCTGCCTCCCTTTTTACGAACTTGATTGTATGTCTCTCCACCTCTCTATGTCTGCTTATCTATCTGCCTGCTTGCCATCCAGACTGTTTTGTCTACTTGCTTATTTGTTTGTCGGTCTTAATCCGCCTACGTGACTGTCGTTCTGCCTTGTTACCTCTCTGTAGCTCTGGTTGTCTGTACGTCTGCTTGTTTGCCTTCCTATCTATCTGTCGGTCACATACATCTTCATTTTGTCCCCTCGTTTCTTTAATTCATCCTCACTGCATCTTTCTCCCGTGTGTCTAACGCTTCTCTCTCTCTCTCTCTCTCTCTCTCTCTCTCTCTCTCTCTCTCTCTCTCTCTCTCTCTCTCTCTCTCTCTCACACACACACACACACTCTCTCACTCTGTCTCTCTCACTCTGTCTCTCACTCTGTCTCTCTCACTCTGTCTCTGTCTGTCTCTGTCTCTGTCTCTGTCTCTCTTTCTTTCTCTTTCTCTCTCTCTCTCTCTCTCTCTCTCTCTCTCTCTCTCTCTCTCGCTCTCTCTCTCTCTCTCTCTCTCTAAAACACACTTTCTCTCTCCGTCTCTCTCTGTCTCTCTCTTTCTCTATCTGTCTGTCTGTCTTCCCTGTCTGTCTGTATCTCTCTTACCTTCTCTCTATCTCTTCCTTTGCATCCGTTTATTCGTATCTTTGCATCTTCCCAGTCCCTCCTTCATATCTTTGTCCTTCCTTCCAATCTTTCAATCACTTATCTGTATCTATACGTCTCCCAATTCCTGTATACGTCCGTCTATCTTTGCTTCCCTGTGTCTCTCCATTCTTCCATCTGTCTGTCCATGACCCCTTCTCTGCCTTCTTTCCTCTTTCTGTCTGTCCCTTTGTTACTCTGTCTGTCCTCGCGTCTCATATCGTCCAGCGAACACTTAACTAGCGCGGTCTGTTAGCTGGCTGTTGGTCGAGCGACCGAGACAGAGCAATGAGCAACGAGCAGTGGAGAGCGCCGAGCACACTGAGCATTCGACTCCATGGCGACGCTAATAGCCTTTGAAATCGCCGGCGAAAGCAGTAGAGCGACGGCCGGAAATCACGTGATCAAGAAATCCAGAAGACCAGGACGGCTAAGCCAACGCTCACGGCAGGCATTAGCTTCCGGTGCTATAGAACGAATCGTACTGCTTACTTATTTACTTTCATAAAGACCGCTTTTGAAAGGCTCTAAATTGCTCTATATAAATTTCAAACAACAGATATATATATATATATCCGTGTTTTATATTATATATACTTACAAACAAGCATAGATACACACATACGCACATACATGCGTATACATAGGTACACACATACATACACACAAACATGCATAAACAAATACATACACGCATGCACACATATATACGTACACACATACATACACACATACATACACACAAATACATATGCACAAATACATACACACATACATACACACATACATGCATACATATGTACACATACATGCACACAGACATGCATACATATACGTGCACACATACACACACATACTTACATACATACATTACGTACACACACATAAGCATCCATACAGCATATACACATACATAAATAGAACTCACTCTCTTTGCACTTCTGAATATTCTTGTCCACTGTTCCACTTTAACACATTTTCGTTCTAACAGTATTATTATTTCACGTCTTTAACATTTTGCAGGGACCCGTCCCCCGAGATCTGTTTAGCAAGAACTCCCTTCGCTATAGACACTGAAATGGCGGCATGACCAGATTGTTCCTCTATCCCTCTCATCCTCTGCACTTTTGATATCAGAGGCGTATCCAGAATTTGAAGTTAGAACTTAGAAGAACAAAGCTACAGTTGGATTGGGATTGTAATAGTCATTGTCACTGTAGGCTACTCATCTATTTATATAGCACCACTCAGAAGAAACTCATCAACACAGCCAGACAACGCAGGACTCGATCGAAGCGTTGAGGCTTTTACGGAAAAGAGGCGAATTAAGAACGAAGCTCATTTCGCTGTTGTACGGATCAAACAATAAGGCAGAAACATTGTTACCTCATTTCCCTAAATTAGCTCATTTTAATTACACCTGTTATTTGACGAAATCACTTCAAATCAGTTGTAAGTTGAGTGCACTGGTTCGAGAGAGAGGATTGGATATACGCCCTCATATGCCGAGGTTAGTTATAACGAAGTCGTTAAAATTGCATGTCTGTGACTGCCTCTGAGGGGAACTAGCTTAACGGATTGCTCTTCTTTCAATTTATTCATCGTCTCTTTCTTCTTGTTCATTTTCTTCTTTTTACTGTTTGTTTGTGCTGATGCTGTTGTTGGCCTTAATATTGTTGTTGTTGTTGTTGTTGTTGTTGTTGTTGTTGTTGTTGTTCTTCTTCTTCTTCTTCTTCTTATTTTATTATTATTATTATTATTATTATTATTATTATTATTATTATTATTATTATTATTATTATTATTATTATTATTATTATTATTATTATTATTATCATCATCATCATCATCATCATCATCATCATCATCATCATCATCATCATCATCATCATCATCATCATCATCATCATCATCATTATTATCATCATCATTGCTAGTATTATCATTACTATTGTTACTACTACCACTACCACCACTATCACTACTCTTACTTCTACTACTACTTATACTCCGACTACTACTACTCCTACTTCTACTACTACTCCTACTCCGACTACTACTACTCCTACTTCTACTACTACTCCTACTCCTACTCCTACTCCTACTCCTACTACTACTACTACTACTACTACTACTACTACTACTACTACTACTACTACTACTACTACTACTACTACTACTACTACTACTACTACTACTACTACTACTACTACTAGCATATTAGCCTACTACTATGATTTGACTTTCGACCCAGTTACGAAAGTAATAAAGGTCCGGTGGCAATGGCTCCTCCAGCCTTCCTCACCCTGCGATGATTAGACTGGACTGGACACGAGGCGGATATCTAGGTGGTCACGTGACTGTCGTTCTACACGTCAAGCAGTCGGTGTCGTCTGCTCTGGATGGACTGAAGGACATTACTTAATGACCGCCATTGCTATTCATACGACGCCCGACTCAGACCGGTAAACGAAAAACGCATTAGGTTGCGCCCAGCCCCTCACTCCCCCACCACCCAACGGATTCTCCACAGTAGCAATTGAACGCGAAATACGGTGTAGAGTCCACATACTGCATTACAATGACCCCATGTGCTTCTAGAAAGCAGTAATTGAACGGGAAGCTCAGATCGCAACCGTAGGTTCTGCTATAAAGTATAGAAGATGAAGAAGAATAGCAGTTCCTTAAGCTAGCCCTGAGGCAGTCATGGCCCATGGGTATGAAGTGTTAGCGACTACATTTATTTAGCCTCACCGTCTTATCTTCCCACCGACTGTGTGCGGTCAGTGTACTCATTATAGCTGAGTTGGCTATGGGGTGCAGGGCATAGCAGGTGGAGCAGAAATCTCGAATCAAATTTCTGCCCTGGCGGGGATTTGAGCCTCCGATTGATTGACAGTCCAGCGGGCTAACCAGTACGATATCTAGCACTCAATGAAGCATAGACCCGAAACTAAGTCTTACACCTTTTGCCTACAGTTCCTTCCACTTCTGGTCAGGTTATATTTTCTAGTATAAGATGCACCCATTTAGATTCCACAGTCATGCGTTCTTAAAGCTTTTAAGAGGTCCTTACAGGGCGCTGCGCAAAAGCTCAGATACAAACATACAGGGCCTATCCCCCACAGGGACGCTAGCACGCCATATAGAAAAGGACACCGATTTAGAAACAAATTAAACTTAACAATTATCACTATTAATTTATTTTTCATTTATGAAACTGGTTAACATCAACAATAAAATGAACGCTAGACTCTTATTCAATTATAAACATGTTTGGTAACGCTGAGGCCAGAAAGGCATCTATACATATAATATCCATAGAGCGTGTGTCTGTCGATAAACGCTACGTCACAAACTGGTTCTGTTATATCGTGAAACAGAAACCGTTTGTGACGTCAGTACTGCGGTCTTGACGACGGCGATCAGAGCATTTTAACCAACGACACATATAGGCCTATATACACTGCCGTCATAATATGACGGGTAAATACTCTAGTTTATAGAAGAAAAGTCACGCAGCTGATTTCTTACCGTTGCAGTCTGCACCAAATGCAAAAGTATTCGATGGTCGTCATACACTGTGATGCTGTTGCGTACAATGAATCTTCATTATGTAAAAGGCAGATCTCAGACGGGCACACGCATTCGGTTCTACGTACGTCTGGACAAATTGATCTACCTGTGATTTGTGCGGGTTGTATACCATCTGAGAGCATCAGAGCGTCTGCGCTCTAGTTTGGCGAAATGTCCCTTCTGGAGAACATCCTGTGTTGCTCCCCAATTCTCTCTCTCACCCAATCACTCTCTCTTCTCTCCCTCCCTCCCTCCCTGCCTCCCTGCCTCCCTGCCTCCCTCTCTCTGTCCCCTCCCTCCCTCCATCCCTCTCTCTGTCTCTGTCTCTCTCCCTCCCTCTCTCTGTGTCTGTCTCTCTCTGTCTGTCTTTCTTTCACCCACTCAGAGGCGCGTTTACAGAAAACTGGGCCCTAGGCCCAAACATTTTGGGGAGCCTTCTGAACTTGATGTTATTTTTGCACAATTGCACAAAAACGAATTATTACAAAACAATTATAAATTACAATAATATACGCTTATGTGAATGCTAAACTGTAAAAAATAGAAAATATGTTATTTTTTTAGAATAGTATAGAAATAGTTTATTGGTCCAAATTAACAGAGTTGGGTAAACTCAGACAATAAATGAGTTAAATCAAAACTCAACTCATGCACCTCAAAATGAGTTTAAACTCAAACTCAACTCATCCTAAGTGAAATGAGTTAACTCAAACTCAGTTGTTAAATGAGTTAAATCATCAACTCACACGTCTCATACTAGCACGTTCTAATCGAGCAAAAATTTTTCCATCACGCCTACTTGTAACAGGAAAATATTTTCCATCAAGAATACACGGTACTTCAGCCATGTTGTTCTTAACTGTTCACAATATACAAAATATGCAGTGCTTAAACACTGTCCGCTAGCAGTGTTTACGACCCTCCCTGCCGTCACCACTCACCAGTATGGAAAGCCGACGATATAAAAAAGGCTTGTTTCAACATAATATGTGACGAGTGCCAAAGAGTGAGTTGAGTTTAAAATAATTGACAATTACAACTCAAACTCACAGAAAATATGAATTAACTCAAACTCATAACTCACACTCTTTAAGGTGAGTTAACTCAAACTCATAAATCACAGCAAGTGAGTTAGTGAGTTAACTCGTGAGTTTAAACTCATCTGAGTTAACTCATACCCAACACTGCAAATTAACATATCAATATGAATAAAACATGTCAGAATGAACAAAAGAAAACGATCAAACAAACCAATGATAATTACCATAGTTCGAGAATTCGTGAGTTTCGGTTTTAAAATTCGTAAAAATTCGCGAATTTTTGGTCTATTTTAAAATTCGTAAAAATTCGTAAAAATTCGTTAGGCCATTGTTGGGCTTTTTTACATTGACAGTGGATTTTGCAAAAACAGCTTAAGCAAAAACATATGTAATGACGTCATGATTTGTTGTGTTAAGCTTCTGCTTAGAATTTAATGTAAAATTCAATATAAAAGTTTATTACGTGACGAGTTAATTTAGTTAAAATCTAATTTTTTAAAGATGAAAGAACATGGACCGGAGTGGAAGTATGTAGTAATTTTGGAGAAGGAAAGGGTAATCCAAAAATACAGTGTTGTTTTTGTGACACGGAATTTGTTGGTTGTTCTACCCTGAACTCGGGAGCATTTGCATGGCGACAATACAGAAACCAGATAAGAGTGGGAGCAGTGGGCTGTGCCTGACTCAGAATCAGAGGACGATGAATTAGAAGACACAGCTCGGTTAACGTTGCCAACTCTTTTTAACCATGTTTGGTTGCAAGCTGTGTTAGAGGCTGACTGGTGACACTGGAGCTGCATGGGGCACTGGTGGTTTTTCGTTCTGCTGGCTGGCACTCACAGTCACACACCCCAACTATGATACAAATGAAAGACTTCAAGTAGAACAGTAACTGAATATCAGTACTATTGTGTTGCTAGTCAGCTATCTTTTACGGCTGATTAATTGCCTATGACATTGACATTTACTTGCTCAAAAAGTTCAAAAGTAAACAAATAATAAAATTCGTTGCCATGGCAAAGAATTCTATTATTTATTATTTTACGAATTTTTACGAATTTTAAAACTGCAGTTTTAAAATTCGTTAAAATTCGTGAATTTTTAAAATTCTTAAAATTCGTAAAATGCGAATTCTCGAACTGTGCTAATTGCAATGTTACTGTAGTACATACAATGATCGTTCCTGGTTGATAAAGAGAATTCATAGCAATCGAACACATTATTTAAAATAATTTTAAAATGTTATTTTTATAATTGAAAGAAATATTTTCATTCGTTTGGGACCTCCGAGATTTGGGGGCCCTAGGCGCGGCACTAGGCCATTGCCTTCTAGAAGCAATGGCCTAGTGCGCCTATGCCTAAACGCGCCTCTTCATCCATTATCTGTCTCTTCCCCTTCCACCTAACTGGACTAAATGAACCTCCTGTATAACTGCAGTTAAGAAATTACGCACGCACGTTTCATAGTCGTTGGAACAACTACGTCGTCTTGAATCCCAATATCCGTCAATCCAGATCGCACCCACCCGTAGCGCGTCTCTCCGCTTCCCGCATTCGATCCTTCGTCTGCGTGTCGTGCAGTACACACGAATAGAGTCCAGGCGTCCGTCCAGCGCTGAACTTCGCGTCCACTACCACTAGGCAGACTTCCAGGCATCTATCCAAGCTCTGGCTTCCCTTCGCCATCAGCCGTTCGCCGTCAGCCGAGCGCCGACTGTGATTGTATTACGGGTCGCGTCGCGCCAATCCCATCTCATCCCTTCCCCGTCCCACCTTCCCTCCCTTTCCATCTCCCACACCGATTTCCAAGTCCCACGTTTGCGCGAATATCCGAATGGAAATCTATGCAAATGCGAATGGGATTAGCCCTCTGCCCGGGCGGCTGTTCTTGTGTGGTCCGACACTCCCCTACACTGTCCTACTCTGCCCCACTCCCAGGAACAGCTCCCCTCGCCCGACGGACATAATTATGTGGAAGCAACACGTACGGAACAGGCCGCTAATCGCCCACCCACGTAGCCCCACTGGGCGCTATATAAATGCTTAACGCGCCTGCGTTGCTTGGCGTCTTGTAGCTTCGTCACAGCGACGAAGGTATGTACACGGATAATGCCCAAATATATAGCAGACATTAACGTGCGAAGAACATTAGCTAATATAGTATGGTCTAGAAGCAATAAACAGACATTAATGTGGCCAGAACATTAGCCATCATAGTGTCGTCTAAGACAATTACCAGACACTAATGTTGGCTGTGGACAGTTAAAAATATGCTACAAGTGAGCACTGCAAAGCTCGACCTAGTGGCGTAGCTAGGTAATTTGGCGACCGTGGCGCGCCCCTCCCCACCCTAACGGAAATTTTCAATTTTGACAAAAAAAGCAATTTCAGATTAAAGTCGTGCTTTGAACGTTAATCGGTGACATGATTTTATGACACCAATAATAAAATGACACCAGACTCAAAATAAACACTTTAGCACTTATAGCTGCACAGTCTGAGAACTTACATCGAAATTGATGGAAGCGGCTATAGGCTACTGCATTATTAATGAAACGAACAGCTAGTTTTAAGGTTCAGGGGGCTTTCACCTCCGGACGATTCACCTCTAGGGGTATTCACCTCCGGACGTTTCACCTCCGGACGTTTCACCTCCGGACGATTCACTTCTAGGGGCTTTCACCTCTAGGGGCTTTCACCTCTAAGGGTTTTCACCTCTAGGGGCTTTCACCTCTAGGGGCTTTCACCTCCAAATGTAAAATGAGACCTTTTGAAGAGATTTATTTACGCCGAAAACATAACAGACAACATACAAACTATGAAACTAATTATCACTGAGCAATGAAGTAGATTTCTTATCTAAATTCATATCTTATGCGCGGTTCTGCTTCTTCTTATGTTCTCTGCCCTTGGGCAGGTTCGTATGACCAGTGACGCCATCTTTCTCGATTCTGTGCCTCCCTTTTCAGTCCACTGTATCCCTCTTCTGTCATCATCCAGTCCAGTAGCATTGTTCTCTTTCTTCCTCGCGCCTTCTTCCCCTCCATTCTTCCCTCAATTATGTCTTTTAATAGGTTATGAGACCTATGGTTAATTATGGTTAATTAGGGCATACAGTCACTGGCGCGCGAATTGGTCTGTCCTTATCATCTGCCGTTATCAGGTTATTAGGTGTCTACTTATCTAGGTTCTAGAAGCTTTCATTGTCTTCTTATCTCAATTCATTTCTTGTGTTCGAAATCTGCTTCATTAATTGCCTAGTTTGCATGTTGACACTAAGAAATCTACTTCATTGCTTTGTGATAATTAGTTTCATAGTTTGTATGTTGTCTGTTATGTTTTCGGCGTAAATAAATCTCTTCAAAAGGTCTCATTTTACATTTGGAGGTGAAAGCCCCTAGAGGTGAAAGCCCCTAGAGGTGAAAACCCCTAGAGGTGAAAGCCCCTAGAGGTGAAAGCCCCTAGAGGTGAATCGTCCGGAGGTGAAACGTCCGGAGGTGAAACGTCCGGAGGTGAATACCCCTAGAGGTGAATCGTCCGGAGGTGAAAGCCCCTGATACCAGTTTTAAAGCCTCTCCTGTAACTGTGCAGACCGCAATTAGGATTGATACGCTTCGTATTTCTGAAAGAACACGTTCACTGAGACTGGTAAAATCAATAGAGTCTCAAGAACCGTGGTCAAAGTCGTGTATGCCTCTAATTAACTGCTGAAACGTACTTAAGCAGTCCCGTTGGAGAGTAGGCCCCAATCCAAACTTCTTTCCATTTCGTTGTGCTCTTCTGATAGCAGCATTTATTACCGAATAGTCATTGAACAGTTCTCCTGCCAGCATGTCCACATGAAGCCCAAATAGGACCCATTTCCCATATGGAACCCGCATAGAGCCCATACAGGTCTCATATAATGTCCTTGAACATTCTGGCATGTCCAATCCATTCAAATCTTTTTCAGTAGGTACTTGTGTGTTTCAGTTTAATAGTTTCGAGTTCAACGCGCTGTTCAGATCTTCCCGATTCAGTTCACTCGCCAAAGATTCAGTGTTAGGCCTACATAGAAATCCAAAATGGTTCTACAAATCTTGTAATTACGGGAAAAAATTGGAAATTTAAACTCTAATTTGGTGAAGAATTGTTCTACTGCATGAATTTTTCGAGACGACTGAAATATCTTTTGCCACAGTAAAGCTGAAATGTATGAGGATTTATGTGGTCAGAGACTGAGACAAGAACAGGCGGGGTAAAGACCAGGGAGACCCCCGTTTGCCAGCAAATCGTCACACTTAACCAGTGGACAGAGAAGACTTTAACGTGTCACACTCAAGTGGTGATTGAGGTAATTGATTTATAGAAATCCTTCGACAGCGGGCAGAAACAGTCGCTATGTAGGATAACGAAGAGCTATGGATCCCAACAAAGATAACTGACATGATCAGGAGCTTTAATGATGGCAGTCAATGGACGAGAGGTGGGTGAACGCCGGTTCCACATTGTAGCAGGAGTGCGACGGGGTTGTGGTCTGTCACCGACGATCTTGTGCCTTGGTAGTGGATTGGGTGATGGCGAAAGCGACGAAGGGCGCTAGCACTGGAGTGTGGTGGGTGAATGGTGATATACTGAGCCAGGACTTCGCGGGTGATATCACCCTGCTGGACAGTAGGTATACATGGAGGGGCGTGAACGAACTAACGTGGAAATTACACGAGGAGGCAGCGAATGTGGGATTCATTATCAATCCGGAAATGACCAATATCAAGGAGATAGGAAAATGAAAGAAATTGGCTAGATTATGATCGATGACAAGGAGGTTGAGTTTGTCGATGACTTTGGCCAATTCGGAAGCTTACGAACAGCGAGATACAGCTGTGAACTGGAGATAAATATATACGCATATATGTAATGCAATACTACAAATGTTGCGTTTGGGAAACGTTCAGGATACGGAAGAACAATGGATGTGAGAACAAAGATTCATTCATACCAAACCATAGTATTGAGCACATCTGAGAGCAATCTGAGCCAATGACGGTGGGAAAACAATAAAAGAAAAAAAAGGTAGTATATCATGTTAGCCGAGAGGAATTCTGTACGTTTCACGACGTGATAAAATCTCGAACAGACTATAAGAAAAATGGACAGGACAAGGAGGTGTAGAGAATATCACGAGAAGGTAGAGAAGACTGAAATGGATGGGACACAAGCACTGATCACATCAGAAACAACGGGCGTATGCTACCAAAGAGAATGTGTCTGACGGTCTGACCAACTATGTATGTATGCATTCCTATTACCCATCAACTAGAACGCCTTGTAAGAACCTTACAAGACGCCATAGAAATATTCAACGACATACATACAAAACTAATTCAAGGCAGACTTACTTTACTTGGAGGAATACCTAAGACCATGGGCGTCCGGAGGGGAAGCCTTTGCTCCATAGGCGTAGCTACATTTGCCTCCTCTTGGTTTTGTAGATTAAAAAATTTTCCTTAGGTTATATATCCCTTCATCCTCAAGTACACCCCATTAGAGGTGGATGTTGCCTCCTCTTGAACGGAAGAAAGAAGAAATTCCCCCAAAAAGGTCATAAAATTTTCAGTTGAAGAAATTCCCAAAATAAGGTCATAAAATTTTCAGTTGAAGAAATTCCCAAAAAAGGTCATAAAATTTTTGACAAGCAGTAGTTGCCTCCTCTTGAATTGAAGTCTGGTTACGCTCCTGCTTTGCTCCCCCTGGATTTTGCGCATATTTGACAAAAAATAAAAAAATTTGATTATTATGATTATTGCAACAGTCCCAACACGATTTTTCGATGCGAAAACATACTTAATTATTTAGGTAAGTCCATGACCATTATTTGTTTTTAAAGCTTCAAACGGGACCCCCACTCCCAGAACGCTAACAATAGGCCCCACATCATGTCAAATGCTTCCAAAAGCGCTTGCAGCTGTTGGGAACCGCGCCAGACCCCTAATCGCGAAAGCGAGCGCCGAGGATGGCGCGATATATGTTGCTTTCGGCACCCTCGCTAGTCCCCTTGCCAACAATTTAAAACTTTGCTCCCCCTACAAAAGTCCTGCGGGCGCCCATGCTTAAGACAGTGAGAAGTCAAAACACAGTTTTATGCATGCGGCTTAAGTTGGCTTCACAGACTATAGTCTAATGGAATCTTGGCTAATAATAATTTAACTCTGTGAACATTCTTGATCCAGAAGTTTATGTAGACATGATTGCAATAACATACAGCAGATAATTCAGCTGCAGAAAACAAATGACGCATGACTAGGAGGAAAAGATAGATCCCTGACATACATGGTCACTGGGTCCATTGTTGACCATCACAGCGCTTTGTCCATGGCTGCGGTTGACCAGCTATATGAGCCCATAGACGGTCGTCTGGGATAGACCCAATGTAGACGAAATTGTTCAGGTTCAGGTCGAAAATAATCCTAACTTTGTAGACCTACTCCTTCCAAATTTAATATCTTTAATCAATATTTTAATCGTAACCTAAATGAAATGTATTAGGCCCTATCTGGAATTCAAAGTGTTATCTAGTCACAAGCATTTGCTCCAGTACTTCGAATCACAATTAGGAGCCATTAATTAATTTATATATCTAATTTAATTATTCTCTATTAGTTAATTACAAATCATTAATTAATTACGGAGATAAATTGTGATGTTTAGGACTAATTAGAGTCCAAGAAATGATCCTAAATGGAGAGTTACCAGCTACTCTTGAGTATAGGAGAGTCTTTCGGTTGGAATTCGAAGAAGAGTTCGGTGGTAGACTCCCATTCGCAGAAATCCTCTTTCGCTCCTCCGCTACCTCATCTCTGTCTGACACCGATCTGCATTCTGGAATACCTGTGGATTTTGGAATGCCCTTGTCTTGTCGATCTTGAAGATCAGGGTGTTGTCTAATTTCTTTTCCTTTTAGAATTTTCTCTTGCAGTGGAACTTCCTTTTGTACAGGAATCTCTTGTTCTTCTGGAACCTCCAATCCAGCAGGAACCTCTTTTTGGACTGTAGGAACCTCTTTTCGTTCTGGAACCTCAATTCCAACTGGAGCATCTTTTCGTACTGCAGGAACCTCTTTTCGTTCTGGAACTTCCTCTCCCGTTCGAACTTCTTTTTGTACAGAAGTCCCTGTTGCTACTGAAGCCTCTTTTCGTACAGGAACCTCTTTGGTCGCAGGAACGTCTTTTCGTTCCGACCCCACGGACGATGAAAGAACATGTGGACTACTAGCAGTGTGACTGTTAGCTGTCGATTGTTTCTTCGAGTCTTTAAACAGAACACTGTTCGAAGCAGAATTCGGAAATGACCTTACGGAACTGCCGGAGGAACAAGCAGTTCCGTTATTCCGCAACCTATCACTGCTGTGATCTGCTGTCGTACGAGACCTTGCGGTTCTTGACTCGGTGGATCTGGAGAAAGACGGAGGCAGTTGTTGTGAAACGCTTTGTTCAACACCATTGACGGTTCGACTTGTTATAACTCCATCCGTTTCAACGGTTATTATCTCTTCCCAGCCATCTACCTCTCTGGAAGAGACAAGCAACGGAATGTATTACCTCTTTTAAAGGATAAAGGTAAAAGCAACAAATTTGATTACATGCCTCTGTATAAAAACATTAGAAGCGTGGTCTCAAGGTCAAAGTATATTGTGGCTGAGGTTCAAAAACAACAATACCAATCCAACAACATTCAGTTGAGACGGATGGGGAGGGGGATAGATGAATGGTAATACTCTTGCATGAAGAATATCAGATCTTGAAAGACGCGGTTCGATACCCCCAAACCACCTCTATCCTTCCAATCCCTAGGGGCAGTAGTAACATGAGCGGGCGCTTAACAGGCTGCCAAGACGTGTGTTCAATAAGATCCTGTTAATTAAATTGTACCGTCATGTTTCAATGTCTCAATGTAACTTACCGCGGTTTGTAGGAAGCTTGTGAATAAACACGAATATATTATTATTATTATTATTATTATTATTATTATTATTATTATTATTATTATTATTATTATTATTATTATTATTCAGTCTGCTATATACAGATTGCTTGAGGTTAGACCAGATAAGAAAGCGGCTGGGTTTATGAAGTGCTTATTCACGAGCGCTGCGTCAAGTTAGAAGGGTTGTCCAGAGGTACCGTATGATGAACAAGATGACAGCGCAGGGAGACCATAATAGAGGGGGAGGACACAGAGGAGCTGTTACGGTGGGTAGTGTTTCAGATCAGAGAAATGGAAAAGCGACTGATTAGACGTACCAGGGTAAGAGTTCCTGATAAGGCTGAGCTTAAGCAATGTAGATCTATATTTCATCATCATCATCATCGTCGTCGTCGTCGTCGTCATCATCATCATCATGGCTGTCCGTCCACTGCACATTAGTCATTTCCCCCTCACAGCCAACGACAGAATTAAATGGAAAGAAAACAGTTTGCCCAGACGAAGAAAGAGACATCAAGGCAACAACGGATCTACTGGATTAAGTCCTATCCCATGTCTCCACGCACCTGTGAATTGCTATTGCGCCTGTCAACTACCTTTGAAATGCGCTTCAAAAATGTGCCCTATATTTTGATCGTACCTTAATCGTTCATACATAAGTACATGACTCCTTTCATACATGCCATATGTCCATTATGGATGGGAATTCTTCTGGGGCTCCACGCGCGTGTCTTTAATTAATGACATTTAACAACATATAGATTGTCGCAGGCAGCGCTCTGTGAGGTACTAAAAATGCACTATAGTAAGTATCCAGATTCATACACACGTACATTTAGCTCGAGAAAGAGGGCTAAGGACTGGGACTGCTTACATGGTCGTGACAACCCTCTGGCCATCGATGATGTTGACTGTCGACTGAGACATCTTGGGTGCACCCGATTCATACGGAGAGTGATGCTGTCTCAATTCCCTACAAAATATCACGAAATACCATGCAGTGCAATTGAATTATATTGCATTTCAAAATTTGCAAGGTGCCTCTACCCAGTGCCCACCAATCAGAGGTGCTCCCAGTGCGGAAGTCCTTGAGCATAAAGGCAAGTTTTAAGACAACGAAAAGCTGTGGCAGGACCATCACATATATAGTAGTGCAGCCCAATGCCAACGAAGTGAACTAATACCCAATACAACACTATCAACATTGCAGCCCAATGCCAACGAAGTGAACTAATACACAATACAACACTATCAACATACCTCTGTTTTAATACGTAGTCACAGAAACAAAATACATATAATATTGAACAGGTTGACACTTTAACGACGAGCGTGTACTAGAAGTGACTGGGAAACCAATGCAGCTCGTCGTTCAAGTGTTAAGAGCCAAATTAACAAAAACTAAACATAAACGTACACAAATGACCATTTTATACCAAGGATAAACAATTAAACATGTACAAATCAGGAGGTAGAACTTTTCAAAATTAAAAGCTACAGAAACATTAATGAGCATATATTCCAAAACTTGTAGGCCTAAATTGTAGAAAAGATAACACTTTAAAGCTACAAAAAAGCATTTAAAATATAACCACAAACTTCCTATAGAGTAGACTAAAAATCAACAAAAGAAAACTATATAACAAATACAAAATATACCACAAATGCCCTGTCTAAAAAATAACAGATTACACAGTCAATAATTAGTGTTTCATCATAAGTAGGCTAAAATGTTGAATAGTTTGCATTTCAAGCGACAAAATGTTTTGATGAACAATGTCGCTGCTATAGAAGTCCACCATACATGTATGTATACAAGTATATATTATCAATATATATATATATATATATATATATATGTAAGAGTAGGCCTATATCCGGAAAGTGTGTTGTAGGCATCTGAAGATGTTCCATTGGTATGGTATTCTAACATTCTTTTTCCTTTTCTACCTCAGCTCTGAGTTCACGTAAAATTGAGCAATTACCTGTATAAATCATCTTCGTATGACCCTCGGGAGTGAAAGGGTGAAGAACCAGTGTGAATTGAGTTGCAGAACGGGTGATCGAAGAATCCTTCTCCCATATGGAAAGCATTTCCGGCTGAACCAGGCGAAAACGAGAAGATCCTGTCAATAACATAATGTAATGTACGTAGAGATATACATGCATATTAAACACATTAAGTACCTATATATGTAGCGCTTAATAAAAGTCAATGTATGTATGTATGTATGTATGTATGTATAATAAATATATGTATATATTATGCCGTTTAATACCAACCCATAACCGTAATAAGGTATGAAAAGCATTCGCACCTGACAGATGGGGGAAACCCCATGTGGTTGTTAAAAATACCTGCAAATACAAAATACATAAAGATAATTAGATAATTGTCTGGTATTACATGGTATGATATATCACAGCACAGTCAGACATTATATCACAGGGCATGGGCATTACTCGTTATCCGAAAAAATTACATCGAGATTGCTGCAATTACGTATGTATGTATGTATGTATGTATGTATGTATGTATGTATGTATGTATGTATGTATGCATGTATGTATGTATGTATGTATATATGTGGGGCGTGGTGGCTCAGTGGTAAGTTCGGCGCCTTGTGACCGGAGGGTTGCAGGTTCGAATCCCACTCTAGCCGCTGCGTACGGACCTTGGGCAAGTCCTTCACTCGCAATTGCTCGTGGCGCTTCGGCGTGAAAATTCCGGCACAGTATCAAATGCTGTAGTCGGGAGCGCCTCTGAGTAGTAGTTGACTTCGAGAGGCGCTATAGAAATATCTGGAATAAAAAAAAATAAAAAAATATGTATGTATGTATGTATGTATGTATGTATGTCTTATGTATATAATATATATATAACATACATACATACATATATTATTATTATTATTATTATTATTATTATTATTATTATTATTATTATTATTATTATTATTATTATTATTATTAAGGAGCTTTTCTATAGTGCCCCTTCAAGGTGAATTACTCAGGAGCGCTCCTAGTCCAACCACAGTTAAAGAGAGTAGTTTTCAAGTTTGTAAGAAACAAGGTAGTGAGTCATAGGGACCAGGCGGAGTGCTACAGGAAGGCTATTCCAGGTTGCGGGGCCAGCGACCGAAAAAGAACGGCGCTGCATAATGGCTGTCCGCGTGCGGGGGACCAAGAGCTCGGCCTGATCAGCCGAGCGAAGAGCAGATCGCCGCAAGACCCCCGAGGTATATACATGTATATATATGTATGTATGTATGTATGTATGTATGTATGTATGTATGTATGTATGTATGTATGTATGTATGTATGTATGTATGTACGTACGTACGTACGTACGTACGTACGTACGTACGTACGTACGTACGTATGTATGTATGTATGTATGTATGTATGCTATACATATATATATATATATCACATCATATCACATCACGTCATATAGCATATAATATAGCATATCATATCATGCCATATCATATATCATGTCATATCATAGCATAACATATTATATTATACCATATCGTATTATACTATGTCATACCATATCATATTTAACATCATATCATATATATCATATTATATCATATCATATCATATCATATCATATCATATCATATCATATCATATCATAGCATAGCATAACATATCATATTATTCCATATCATATCAAATCATGCCATACCATATCATATATCATATCATTTCATATCACATTAGCTTAGATCTTACCATTCGAGGAACCGTGATTTCCGAATGAAAAGGACATTGAATCGAAGCTGCCAAAGAACTGTTGAAAGATATCAGCCGGTGACTCAAAGTGGAAGTTAAACTGTCCTCCGCTGGCAAATGCTGCTCCACTCTTTCCATAACGATCGTAGGCACTTCGCTTATTAGCTGGAAAACAATTACAAATGTAATTACAATCATTTACAACAGTTCGATGTAAATGAAGACCTCTCTAATGCTGTATGTGTGTCTATTTATGACTATCTACGTGTCTGTCTATCTGTCTGTCTGTCTGTCTGTCTGTCTGTCTATCTATCTGTCTGTCTGTCTGTCTTCTGTCTGTCTTACTATCTATCTATCTATCTGTCTGTCTGTCTGTCTGTCTGTCTGTCTGTCTGTCTGTCTGTCTGTCTGTCTGTCTGTCTGTCTGTCTGTCTATCTATCTATCTATCTATCTATCTATCTATCAAACCACCCACCCACAAATCCATTCATCCATCCACCCACCTAAGTACCTATCCATCCATCCATCCATCCATCCATCCATCCATCCATCCATCCGTCCATCCGTCCATCCGTCCATCCGTCCATCCGTCCATCCGTCCATCCGTCCATCCGTCCATCCATCCATCCATCCATCCATCCATCCATCCATCCATCCATCCATCCATCCATCCATCCATCCATCCATCCATCCATCCATCCATCCATTCGTCCATCCATCCATCCATCCATCCATCCATCCATCCATCCATCCATCCATCCATCCATCCATCCATCCATCCATCCATCCATCCATCCATCCATCCATCCATCCATCCATCCATCCATCTACGGTATCTACCTATCTTGCTTACCTACCATGAACTGTTTTTTCCTTTCCATCTGTCTACTGTCTGTCTGTCATAACCTCTTGCCATTTAATGCAAGGAAAAATTAAAAGCCAATCCTTCATTAAATTAAACCTTTCTTCGGCATTTAAGTAAACATGGAGATCTTTAATCGAATTATTTAGATTTATCTTGTCTTGTTTTGTTTTAAGCACCTACTCTGGTTCTTTCTAATTCTCAGCCTAACTAACCACTTTTACTTTGCCTAGCTGAAGACATTCATCTCGTGTTCCACGTTCCAACCTTCAACGTCTTACGCAGCTGGTTCCCTGCTTTTATCTGGCTTTAAGGTTCTGGTCTAGATGACATCATCCTGATATTGTTCATTTTCCTAATGCCTTATGTATGAAATTTAGGAGCATAGACATAGGTGTAGCCACACTAAGGCAAGGGCCTCCTCTTGCTTATTTTAGATTTCAAAAACTTTTGTGGGTTATACCCCCGCAACCCTACTACACCTGGATGTCTCCAGGAGTTGCCTCCTCTTGAATTTAAGTCTGGCTACGTCCTTGGGCATAGATGAATGGTAATACTCTGGCCTGAAGAGCATTAGATCTTGAAAAGTCGCATTTCGATACCGTAACCCCCTTCTAGGTCGACTCAGCCTTCCACTCCCTAAGGAGCAGCAGTAAAATGAGCGGACGTCTTACAGGCTGCCAAGATGTGTGCTAATTAAAATCTTGATAATTGTACCGTTATGTTTCAACTGTTTCAACGTAACTTGCTGTGGTTTTTCAGTGAGCTTGTCAATAAACAGGAATATTATTATAGTATATTGTAGCAGTTATAAGTGAGACAGAGGAGAGGCCTAACCGTCGGAAAGAACTTGGTAGGCCTCGGAGATGTCCTTGAATCGCCTCTCAGCCTCTTCTTTGTTGTCGGGATTCTTATCCGGATGCCACTGGAGCGCCATCTTACGATACCTGAACACATTAACATAAGGAAGGTAATCCATGACTCGCCTGTCCCGCACAAGGCACCTGCATGCTGTTTGGGGAAATGTCTGTACTGCAGACAATCATAATGCTCCCATTGGCTACAATATTGTCTTATGTTTTTCTTCCCTTCATCTCCCACCTCCCTCTTACTCTCACTTCTTCTCCATCCCCCAGGGCCGCATTAAGGCTAGTGAGGGCCCGGGTGCTGCAGCGCCCTTAGCACCCCCCTTAATTCGGGTCTGCCACCCCCTCCTCCGGCGTTACATATAATATTATAGACTGTTCTTACATGCATAGAATGGAAATATTATCGACGCCAATAATCTGGTGCTTTTCGCTTAGCTTTAGAGTGGTGCTTTAGAAATTGGACTTTGCACCATCTACGTGTTCAAGCACTTCATTATATAGACTAGATACTAGACTGTCAGTGTAGGTACCTACACAACCAATCTTTGATCCTCTTTTATATGAAAGGCTTCTACCTATTCATGAACTACTTCATCGCAACATTGGTGTGTACGTGAGTCCGCCACTGGTGACTCTTCCACTTGTTTGTGCTTTGTTTTGCTAAATGATAATATTCTAGTCCTTAGTGACATTTTAGCATCACATAGGTTAGCGCAGAGAGTGCTCCCGATTAGATTACTCTTGAATTTTCGCCATATAAATGTTTGATTAAAATAACAATTGCAAAACTAGCTACTCATTAACAATGTCATCTCTCTAATCGTAATCGTAATCTCGAAATTTCTGCAGCGCCCAAACAAGCGAGGTGGCGGGAATCAGCTTATTCACAGGCGCTTGGTCAAAACACAATCGATAGGCGGGGAAGGGGTGAAATCGGTCCTAGGTCAAGATCCAGAGGGGGTCAATCAGGCAGACAGTCAGACGGCTAAGGTGGGTGGTGTTTAGAGCTGCATCGGCGAGGGAGGTAAGGGGAAGAGGAGGAATCGGGATAGGATTTCTGAAGAGCAGTGTTTTCAGTTAAGAGTGAAAGACCTGTGGAGTGATAGTACGAGGTGAGGTTTTGGTGAGTTCGTAGGATGGATCATATATTTGGCTATCCGTCTCAGGCTATCCGTCTCATTATTTGTATCCTAGTCTCTTATTCAATACCGTACTTCACATACAGCCTACATACGTAATAATCAACTTCTTCTGTTCATTTTTTTTCCATATTTCCACTCAAAGTTTAATGCAATCCTTCCTTGTTGTTCTTTCATATATACCCATCCATCCACCCACCAACCCACCCACCCATCCACCCGTCAATACCTCCCTCCATCCGGCCATCCATCTACCCATCCATCCGTCCAACCATCCAGCCATTCCCAGGGTGAGAATTGTCGGGGGTTGGGGGTTCAACCCCCTAATCTTTCGTAGGACCCCCAGTTAGTACTTCATTGCACACCCCAGGGGGTTCATTCCAACCTCCCCAGTTGTGCCAGTGTGATTATATTGTGCATAATTATATTTTAGCATTTTCTTTCACAATTCACTTTGTGCGTTACTAATAAAGTAATGCTCTGGTTTATTGCGAGAGTTCTGACCTATCGTGGATTGTATATTAATAAATTTGGTGATGTCATCACTTTAAGGAGTTTAAGCTTTCTATTGCTTTTGTGAATTTTTTCAGTTTGAAAAAATACGGATAAAATATAGAACAACACGTGGATCAAACTCATCAAAGTCTAACCCCCCCCGTCTTTTTTCTACAATTCTCACACTGGCCATTCCATTCATCCATCCACCATCCTACCCACTGGCGTAAACTTGTCCAAATATTGGGCGGGGCATTAGGTTATTTATTCTACACTTCTTGCATTGGGTGTACAGTCCATCTCAAGCATTTGGGGCGGGAGGCACGTGCCCCGGCTGCCCCCCCCCCAGAGTCTACGTCTATAATTCCTACCATACACCCATTCCAACCATCCATTGTTTCATCCACCTATTATCCTTCCACCCACAGATGATGAATGAAATTTAATTTACGCTTTCTTGATGTCATCTTCGTTCGCATTCCTTTTTATTCCTAACACTTGGTAATAGTCTCCTGCCATTTCAGATTATTTCACCTAAATCATAAAAACATTAGACATGTCACAACCTTTTAATGAAATAATTAAAACTAAAAAGTAGCCAATAAAATGAAAAATAATTAAAATCAATTCGTCCTTTCATTAGTTCAGTTTATTAATCAATCAGAAGAATTTTTTTATTTAATTCAGTAAATCATTCGTTCATTCATTTGTTCGTTTATCCAGTGGCGGCGATCTTGTCTGAGAGGTGGGGGGGGGGGCAAAGTCGGCCACGATCTCGTCGACGACCTTTTTTTAAAATCTTGTCCCCAAAACATTCATGCATG
>OY744612.1:18640399-18732899 GCA_963556255.1 Allolobophora icterica | reverse complement strand
CATTGCACACCCCAACTCCACGTAAATCAAAGTCTAACCCCCCAGTCTTTTTCCTACAATTCTCATACTGGTCCCACTAGCTAAACAGTTAAAAAAAGGCCAGCAAATGTAATTGCGTGTGAGGGTTTTCACAGGCTTTTTGACCAGACGAGGGAAAAATGAAATTTTTCAGCAGAAGTGTCCCCCGAAAATTATAAGTAAGAAGAAATTCCTAAGAAAAATCATAGAATTTTTGTGGGAGAAGAATATCCCAAAAAAGTGTAAGAATGTTTGGGGATGACGTTCTGAAAAAAGGTTATGAGATTGGGGTGACCCTTAAAAAAGTTGTAAAAGAGGGTAATGACTAAAAAAGAAAAAAAAGGTCATCAACTTTTTTGGGAGATGGATTCGGGAAAAGTCCTTAACTTTCCTAAAAGAAAAAGAGCAAGAAACTTTTGGAGATTAATTCATAAGAAGGGATAACGTTCTGAATAAAAGGTAATGACATCGTGGGGGAGACCCTTTAAAAAGTTGTAAAAGAGGTGAATGACTAAAAAAAAGTCATACAGTTTTTGGAGATGAATTCCAGAAAAGTCAAGAAACTTTTTTGGAGATGAATTCCTAAAAAAGGTCATAAACCAGACCACGGCCGACTTGTCCCCCCCCCCCACCTCTCAGACAAGATCGCTGCCACTGAAATCCGAGCTAATTAAATTTACATGTAGCTATATTTTTTCGTTTAAAAAACTAATAAAAATTCCTGTCCTATCACCACGCCCTTTTACCACTGTCAAACAAGGACTGTACTGTTGAAGGTTTGGGTTGAAAACTGACAGACAGGTCACTGTACAACACAGCTTAGAGTAGGGTCTTCAAATTCAGTGTTGAGGTCACAGCAAGGGCAACAAAACCTAAGTTTAATATGAAGTTATTCAGAAACTAAATGTGCCAAAGATATTTAGTTTATCACTACTTGCGATACTTGAACACGAGTGTGAGGTTTGCATGAGAAGGAAGAACATTTCCTCACTGGGTCTTCTCACTATCTCCTATTTACGATGCATTTCACAAAACATTTCGCCCCAGAAATCCAGTGCCGGAGTTAGACTTGGTGACGCCCTAAGCTATAATAAAGCTTGAAGGCCCCTTGTTAAAATTCACACCCGAAGGTCTCACAAAACTTGAAAACATATATGCCTTTTAATTATTAAATAGCAAGGCATTTAAACTGAAAACCTCAAATTATTTTTACTTAGGCAATATATATATATATATATATATATATATATATAAAAAAAAGCCTCCCAAAATAAAATTCTGAATTTTTAGAGGCCCTGCAGACTGAGGCCCTAAGCTGTAGCTTTTTAACTTATGCCTAAATCTGGCACTGCAGACATCCATACATATCTCGACCCCTCCCAGAGCTGCTTACCACAGGATCGTCCACATTTCACATCCTGCTGATATCTCCAGACTATTTCAGCGATTTACAATCTTATCATCACAACACCATTATAGTAATCTCGAGATTTCAACACATTAAATTAAAAGTTGAACAGCTGCAACAGAGTAAACATCTAAATCTCACCAGTACTCCAATGTTCAAAGCACCAATGACTAAATATCCCATTCCGTAACTGTAATATCCCAACATTCCAGCCTTTGACAGGGTTGGAATGTTGGTATCTGCCAACATTGAGACCTGCCAAAATCTCAAATATGTTCTGGTCCCTACTTGTCAAATCCCAATGTTCCAACACACATTTACCAAGACACCCAAAATGTTCCAGTCCGCATTTGCCAAAATTCTTAAAAACTTGTTACAAATTTACAATTACAGTTTAGAGCGAAATTCTACTAAAGTTATTTTATTACCAAAGCAATTCCTGCTTTTCCACATCTTTGAATCACACCGAAACTTGCACCCCCAATCTTAAACCCACAGTTTCCACATCACTGCCACTGTCACAAAAAGAAGCAATTCAGCTGTGACACTGTCCTGTCACCGAGTTAAACGAAGCCTGCTTCTGGCTGTTGTCACAGCTGAAACTATTCTCGCCTCCATCTTCCTCCTCTTCATCGTCTTCCACCTCATCATCTTCGACCTCTTCCCCATCGACAGTCTCTTTACAGTCCATCGTCTCCCTTTTCAACCCAAGCAGTTCCTCGGCAAATTCTCCCAAACCGTACTGCTGGGCGATTCGAAGACCCTCGTCGACCAGGCTCCCGCTTTTGCCCACTCCATCTTCGTCTTCTTGGTTGCCAGAAAGTGATGTTGCCCGAGCATTCAACGAATCTGAAATACAATCAATCACCAGCCCCTTCACTTGATTGATTGATTGATAAGATTGATTGATAAAACACAGCTGTAGAGGACATTGTTACAAGGTGTTGTTACGCAAAATGACAAATTATTTTACATTACTGTCATTATAGAGCAACTTCTGATATCAAGCAGTCAGTGATCTGGATTCCACATTTAATCCAGCTTTAGAATGAGACCTCATTAAACTCAAGTCATTATAATACCATTATTATAATAAATTTCTCAAAGAGATGCTAAATAAATGTACAGTTATGATTATCGAGGTAAAGCCGCAAAAAGTTGCACACATTTCCAGCTTATCTGAAATCCTGCCTCATCATATTTACTTTATTTATAATATATTTATTTATTAAGTGCCACTACCCATAATGACCAAGCATAAATCGATGGCACTGAGCAACTGTGAATGACAGACTTGCTCAAGAGCAACTGTCTTAGGGAAGGCTCAAACCCGTACTCTCCACATTACACAGGAAGTGCTCTAAACGTGCTAAATAACTCTACAGAGATGTATATGTAGTATTATAATGAGATTTTGGTGTGCTCATTGCCAACCTCACTGTTACAACAGCAGCTTAATATTGTTAATACAATATCCCTTTTATTGATAACAATTAGCTAGTTAACTATGACGTGACAGAAACCCTGTCAGACACCTAAAGCTTGCTACAGATGATATTAAAGCAGCAAAATATTTGTAACAAACAGAACTGAAAAAACTGCTACACTCTTTCATTACAATCTAAATTACAATCAACAAGAAACAGTGAAAATGTAATGAATCGTTAGGAAATAGATAAGTCCAGTCTACAAACCTTCCTGATCAAGGGCTTCAAGGAACGGAGTGCTGTTGCTTCTCATGCAGCGACTTCTATCAAAACAAACACCAACAAAACCAACAGTCGTAAATACCGAAAGAAAGAATTAAAATTAAAGTACAATACATTGCATCTTGTATAAAAAAACTGAAAGTAATCATGTGTATCGTGACATACCATTTAGGAATTACCCGGTACATCAGACATTTTCATCTTGGGAAGCTACACCAAGGACTGTCTTATAATGGGACCATGTTATAATGACTTCATTTTCTAAAGGCAGATTAACTTTTCCCTTGCCATATCTGTTTGTTCCGCTCAGTCATTGATGCTGTTTTGTTCTCTATTTACAACTTTTCCTTTCAGTTTGCATATCCACTATAGGCTATCTCTCTCTTTGTGGTCTGATCTAGATGTTGATGTGATTACAGCTTGGTTTTGGTGTGCCATGGGTTGACACCTTATGTGTTAGCCTATAACGCAACATGTCATCGTTATAACATAATGAGTCTCCGTTGTATGTTACATATGATTTTTTACCTAGATGAGGTACGTGATGAAGGACTGGACTGAGATGGAAATGTCTCCTGTTTCACCCTTTTACTTGGAGGCATCAATTCGACAGCTATGTTGTCGCGAGTCCTTCACAGAAAAAATAAAACAAGAAATTTCCTCTTTTATTTTAGTTCCATACACATCTTTCTATATCTGCCAGATAGCCATGTTGCAGAACTCCGACAGATTCAATATAACCAAATCTTCGACATCTGCAAGCCTAGTAAAACACAGCTATGCTTGTGATTGAACTGGATGTGGTCACGTCATTAAATGTAGTACTATATAAGGGGCCATCCATATATTACGTATGCAAAAATCCGGGAAAATTGGATCCCTCCCTGTTCGCACGCGTACTTTTTTCCACCCACCACCTGCATACGTACAGTTGACGCACCCCCCCCCAAGACCAGCTGCAGAATGAGTCAGTTACACACATCCAGGCAGCGACTGTCTGCACTTTAGGCCAGATTGAAGGATGAGTAATCCATGGACTCACTGTTGAGTTGTGTGATAGTTTAATAATAGCATTCAGAGGTAAGGTCTCGTGACACCTCTCCCACAGTCCTACTTCCTCTGGTAGTACCAGATAGCTGGAAAGACTGAACTCTAGCTCACTTGAAGGCCAATCAATTTGCGTACATACATTATCAGTAGACCCCCCGTTCGCAAGAACATGCATTTTGGTTACCCCCTCCCCTCCATGCATACGTAATATATGGATGGCCCTTAACCAGGAATTCGGTATACCATGGTTATACTGTTATGTAACACAAAATTGTATAGGGCCTCTCTTAGATGGTGGCTTAGCACTGTTTATGTGATGTTGGAAGGCACAGAGTCATGGTAAGTAACACAGAGCACGGTCAGAACTGGGAGGGATGACCACCCATGGAACATGAATTCACTGACAAAACTTACATAGTAACATTAAAACATATGACAGTACAATTATCAAGATCTTATCAAGAACACACGTCTTGGCAGCCTGTTAGGTGCCGACTCATTTTACAGCTGTCCCCTAGGGAGTGGGAGACTGAGTCAACCTATATTAGCAAGTCATCACTCGGAGTTTAGGTAAATCAATAAGAACACCAATTAAGAGCTTAAAAAACTTGTTCTGTGGCAGGATTGCTATAAATGTGTGCTGGTGTATCAGTTGAATGCTCCAGTACGCCCATAACTATGAATGAATATTGAAGCAAATACATGTCATACACTCTCTTTCACTTTTATCTTTTCTCAAATAACTAATGTTGATGCATTATTACCAATCCAGTTTGTCCAACCCTTTATCTCACTGTTAAGAGTTTGATCTGTGATCCCCTACCTCTTATTTGGTCAGAAATATCATTCACATAAGATTCAAAGTAGAAAATAATGAGATACAAAAGACGAAAATGAGATCCAGATTTGACACCTACCTTGAATGACTTTTTGAACACTGGAAACCACTTTCTCGAACAACCTGCCTCGCAAGAGAAAACAGGTCCTCGCGTCGAGTCAAAAGTGAAGGCTGATAGCGACAAAGCTGAGCTGCTGCCTCATTCACACACATCTGGTGCACAACAGAACATGGTTGACAAATGAGGTCACATGCCAATTAGGTCACTTACGTCTAATACTGAAAAATCATGGTTAATTACATATATACTTTGATGAATACCTGTTGTATTTACCTGGCAATTAGGCCTGTGACCTCTGCACATTAGCTTATGTGTGCAAGCCGAGAAACGCCTAGATTAATTTTGATACAAGTTAAACAAATTAACATGATTTGCTGCATATAATGTCAGCTTTTTAGAGGCGGTACTATCGACTATAAAAGTAAATAGTGGACCGGTGCACGAGGTCAAGGAGGGTACGAGACTTGTTGCAGAGAGGTCAGTGTTTACCTCACGCTGAGGTTGGAAGTTCGAATCAATGCTCTCAACGGACAGAGAACATAGGCCTGCTTGTTCTCTCAAAGGACCAAGAAGGGAGTCTACGGTGGCATGTTTTCGTTGAAATTGTAGACATATTTATTCCGGGTTTCAGTAAAACACAAGCAGCAAATGAAACTGGAAAACAGTCTGGCCTCGCATACATACATGTGTGAAAATATCCACACATATATATGTGCTGTATTTTGGTGCAATAAAGAATATGCTTACTTACTTACTTACGTATACATGGTTCATCCAAGCACTCTAGTAGTCAATCTTCACGTTTATCTAAGTTCCATTTGCTTACTAATGAGCTTTCTGTTCTGCATGTAGGCAGCAGTTTGGTGAGGCACAAAAAGGTGCTATATAAATGTCTAACTAACATACATAAAACCTTGGTATTGCACAGCAGCAGAGTTTACAAAGCACTGACTGACCTCATGAAAGTTCATCTGTTTATCGGTTTTTCGTTTTGAATCAAAGCGACCGTAGATGGCGCTGTATTTCCTCAGTATATCCATTCGATTTGGATAGTCGTCCGGATAGTTAAGAACCTCCTAACAACACAGTCATCAGAAATCCATAACAATCTGCTTTTGCTCTTTACAGGAAAAAACAATCAATCAAGCAGTCATAAGAAAACTGTGTGCAGCACAGTGGTCTGTTTGGTAGTACGCTGGGTCTGTAATCCAACGATTCTGGGTTCAAGCTTGCTGATTGGACTCCGCATAACAACCCTGGACAAACTGGGTTTAAGCACACTTGTCTTGTGCGTCAAAAATAAAATACCAGCCAGTTGGATTTTTAGTAGGGCTGTACCGAATAGTGATTATCACTATTCGGGCCGAATACGAATAATTGGACCAACTATTCGGCCGAATACGAATACTAATACGAATAGTGTACAAAATAGGGCCACCGACAACATTCAAAATTTCAAATGTAAGCAAAAGTTTCAGTTCAGTAAATTTAATGGATAAGCTAAAAGTTAACAGTTAACTACTTGTAATTTTTGCATTCTTCTGCCAGTCTGTGTAAACTAGGAATGGAAATAATTTAACTAAACTTAGAAATTGTCACTTACTTAATTTTCACTCCACTCGCTAAAACAGCCGCATATGCAGAAACAGATGTCACGTGACCACTATTCGTATTCGGTCCGACCGCTACTATTCGGCCGAATACCGAATAGCTATTTGGCTCACTATTCGGCCCCGAAGCGAATACGAAGCGAATATTCGGTACAGCCCTAATTTTTAGCATGAATAATTGTGACCTGTGTCAGCATGATAGACTGTCAATACTAGAGCAGTGGTTTTCAAATGGTGGTACGCCAGGTTCGCTAAGTGGTACACGAAAAAATTCAAACAGACAACATTCTTAAAATGATATATTAAGTTTTAAATTTGTCTACCTACGGTCCTAAGCTACGGACTTCATTTTCGCGTGTTGTTATTGATCTGACGTTTGCTGGTGGCACGCCAACATTCGATATTTTTACCTGCTGGTACAATAAAAATAAAGTTTGGAAACCGCTGATGTAGAGTTCAAATCAAGAGTTCAAATCCCGATCAGGATAGAAAGATGTTTCAAGATTTCTGTTCAACTGTTCTCCCTAGCAAACTTGAGCACAGCGTATATGAGATTAGTTGGAAAGAGTGGACAAGAAGGAAGAGAACTAGTCACCCATTCTCATACGATGACATTAAGAAATGGCTACCTCTCATGGTTGGCATTAAGTACTGCTCTCCTGAAATAATCTTAAAGACACAGACCTCAATTTCCCTGTCAACCGGTTTCTTGACGTTTAGCGGCCGTGAAGCATACATCGGAAGAGTCTTGCTGAGTTCTGCCACACAGATTTCAAGCGTTGCGACCTGTGCTTCAGTCAATGGAACGTCTGATGGGCAACCAGTGCTCGTTATGCTTGGACTTGGAGAGACATTGATGGCTCGATCAGAAATCACATTCTACAACAAATTCAAATAGCAATTTCCAATTACATTTTAAAGACACAATTCAAACAATTTCAAATGCTAAGTAACTTAAAATGTGTCAATTTTAAGCATCAACTTAAAAAAAATTCAATCACTAACTTTTGACAGTATGCTAACTCCTTAGAGGCATGTTTCCTCCTAAATTCCTATGCGCCTCCCATCATCACAACAAAAACAAACAGTTCTGATGATCGCTTAAAATGAAAGCCTGACTGGAAAATAGTTTTGTATGCTCATCATTGCTGAATACCTAACATCATCATGACTTATTATTAAGTTCTTTTATTTATCTACGTATGAATTTGCTGGTAGCTAATGGTACTTCAGCTTAAAAAAACTTTGCAAGCCACTTTATTTATTAACAATATTACTAGTGCCTGTCTCAGGTAAGGATTCACACCTGTACACATCCCAATACAACATTTGATTAATCTATAACATAATACGCTTAGACACGTACACTTGAGTGGGAGGGAGAAACTGAGAGAGTGGGGCAAGAGAAGGGGAAACTGAAGATGGTAAGATGAAAGAGATAGGAGATGGGGTACTGGGGATTCTCCCCAGATGGGACATTTTGCTGAACTAGCACAAGGAAGCTTTGCACAGAATAGGTTAATTAATGTAATAATTTAACAACTAATATGAATTTTAATCAGACAAGTGCAAAGCCAACTGACCAATTCGGCTTCAACTGATTTTCTGAGACCAGACGATGACATTAGACCCTTCCCGGAATTGCTGTCCACTCCATTTGTTTCACGTTTTCCAGGACCGAGGCCTTCGTCTGGCAAACCCCTATAACTTTCTGGCAGTGCCAAAAATGACTGCATGGTCATGTTGCTCGAGTTCATCCAGAAGCGACATGAAGCCTGGCTGACCGACGGAGGCACAGATGCCAAGATGCTGCCTTTGGCTGGAGGAAAGATGACAGGACGAACATCTTCAGATGACTTAAAAGACGCTAAACAACAAAAAACTCATCTACTAGAATACGGATTATAAAAGTCCACATGAAACCTAAAGCTTCAGAGATTTGGAATTTGATTTTATAATAGTAAACACACCAAATGCCCATTGAGTAGAATACAGATTAGCAATACACATAAAACTCCTCATAATAAGATTCATCAAACCATGAGAAGAGCAGTCCCTTAAGCTGGCCCTGAGGCAGCCATTGGTATGAAGTGTTAGCGACTTCATTTTCTTAGCCTCAGAATATGAGGGCGGGTGGCCAGTCCTCTCCCTCGCCGCCTCATCTTCCCATCCACAGTATACGGTCAGTGTACCCATTATAGCTGAGTTGGCTACGGGGTGAAGCTGGAGCAGAAATCTTTAACAAAATTTCTGTCCTGGCAGAGATTTGAACCTCTGACCTCTCATTTGACAGTCCAGCATGTTAACCACTACACCATCGAGCACCCTCAACATAAATTCTGACTTAATACGGTTTAGGATATACCACAGATACCAAATTAATATTGGTTGCATCACACAAACTCATCATACAAACTCATGATACCTTCATTGGCTTCCCATCCGGCAGCGTATCCTGCATTGGCTTTGCTCTCTCGCCTGGCAATGTGTTTTCGGTATGGCTCCTTCCTACCTATGCTCCGTTTTTACTCTCTCCTTCTCTTACGGGTCGCTCAGCCCTCCGTTCCTCTTCTCAGGGCGACTTTATAGTCCCATATGCCCGCTCTGCTACTATGCAGCGCCGAGCATTCTCTGTCGCTGGTCCAGCTGCGTGGAATGACTTACCATCTCTCCTTCACCTATCTCCTCGTACTCAACCGTCTTCTTTTTACGCTCTATTGAAGACTTTTCTTTTTGATCAGGCCTGGCTTGGGAGTGCCTCTGAGTAGAGCCCTTGAAGAGGCGCTATATAAATTCCATGATTGATTGATTGAAGACACTTGATATTCTTCTCAAATGATCAGTGTGTATAGTTAATTATACCAGTGTCATTGTTAATGGTCTTGTTACAACACATACTATCAATCTAATGATACATCAAGCCGCTTCCTTTCGCAGTTTTGCATATGCAAATCATGTATCTGTAAGTAAATTACGAAAATTATGAATGCAGGAGTGTCTACATGTGAACAGGTCAGTGCACAAACTGTGAGTGTGCAAGTTGAGATGGCAATGTGATGTGGTTGCTATGGCTAGCTGGCAGCAGGGGCGTCTACACCATAGAAACCTTGGAGCAAATGCTCCATCCAAGAAATAAGGGGGAAGATCTGTCAGTGTGTGTGCCACCATTTTAGGGGGGAAGGAACGGGAAGGGGGGAAGAAGAGGGGGAAAATAGACCTTGCTCCAATGACTTAGGGGGGGATAGACGCCCCTGGCTGGCAGTGTGAAGTGATTGCTATGGTTAGGTATAGTGTGAAGTGGTTGCTATGGTTAGGTGTAGTGTGAAGTGGTTGCTATGGTTGTTGTTGCCCATTACCTGGATTTGTAAGCCACTCATGCAGAGCCTTTTGCAGCCGACGTACATGAAGCGGCTTGCCAGCCATTCCCACCAAAGCCATGATCTCAAGAAACTCTTCTTCGCCTGCTTCACATAACTGGTAAACGTCATCGCCTCCTATAACACATAAAAATCACATGACATCCGCAACACCATACTCTGCACGCATGATGAATCAGGCATTTGTAAAGATACACAACAGTCAACTTGCTCTTAAACAGAGAAGCTAACAGAACTTTCGAGAAGTTCTCAAAAGGACCTACAAAAATGTTAATATACATTGTTAACGTCGAGTCTAGGGAGACAGCGAAAACAGTCCCGGCTTTACGGCAAAACAATATAAGCTTCATGCAAAAGAGAGGTATATACACAATATATGCTTCATACATGTATTCTAATGCACTATTTCTAAAGCATTTTTGTAGCAATTCATTATGAGTAGCACTGTGTACCTTGTGCAGTGAACATGTCAAAGTACTGAATCAGATTGGCTCTTTTCAGAACCCTGTACAGCATCCATTCGCTGTCATTCAACGGCTGAGGCTGCTGTTGCTGTGACATTTGCAAAGTTCTGACTCGCTAGACAACTGCCAAAACCAGACAACAAACAACAATAAACTGGCTGTTTGGGTGTGTTTCAGCTAAGGGAATTTTTTTTCCAGTATGTAAAATCCAGTGAGTTGACTGAGAGATTATCTTGTAACCAGGGCTGTAGTCGAGGGTATACAGCGTATACTTACCTCCAGAGAAATTTGAGAGCGTATACTCATGGTTGTAGAGGAGGGTATACGCGGGTATACAGCGTATACTTACCTCTGGGAACGAAAATTTTTCAAAAAAGAGAGGTTTTTAAGGGTTTTTAGGGCGAATGACTAAAAAAAAAAAAAAAAAAGTCATCAACTTTTTCAGAGACGAAATCGTAAAAAGTCAGAAAATTTGAAGGGAATTTGTGAAATTCAGAAATTTTTCTGAGACGAATTCCTAAAACAGGTCTTCTAATTTTTTTTACGCCGCTGGTCACCGGTAGCGTATACTCACCTCAAATTTTACCACTACAGCCCTGCTTGTAACACAAAGTGAATGCACTTTTACTGTTCAATTACTTGGCATCAACTGATGACTTTCAATGTTGTATGTATATATATATACACACATGTATGTATATATATACATATTTATATATATATACATAATACAGAATCCCAATATTGATTCATTTTTCTATGCCGACATATTAAGGACTGCTGGATGTCAAGAACAAGACACTTTTGAAGAGGCCCAATTATAGGGAGCACCATTGTAAATTTAGTGTGTGATCTCCTATGCACCTAGTAAAATCTGTATTAAGGAAATGTGGACTCCATGTAATGGGTTTAATTAGTATATAGTATGGGCAGGTCTACTGTCCAGAGAATGCTGTATCATTTGTTTCTGTGCTACCATATTAGGTGAATAAAAGATTGATATATAAATAAATAGCTGCTATTCAAGCAGTTATCGATGTGCGTGGTGGCTCAGTGGTAAGTTCGGCGCCATGTGACCGGAGGGTTGCTGGTTCGAATCCCACTCTAGCCGCTGCGTACGGACCTTGGGCAAGTCCTTAACTCGCAATTGCTCGTGGCGCTTCGGCGTGAAAATTCCGGCACAGTATCAACTGCTGTAGTCGGGAGCGCCTCTGAGTAGTAGTTGACTTCAAGAGGCGCTATAGAAATATCCGGAATAAATAAATATATATATATGTGTGTATATATGTGTATATGTATATACATGTATACATGAAGAAAAAGCCTATATTAATGAATTAATTAGTAAATTAGAACTTCTACATCTTTTAAAATATAAATACACGTTCCTGTTATAACCTAGCAATCAGGAACATCTGTCGAACAATCTAATTGCGCTAAACAAGTCTCTCACGTCAATATCAAACGTACTCTAGTCGGTGTTTTGATGGTCTTACTTCGACGAATACGGAACTGGTATCACAGTATAAATAATTACAAGACACTTTTGAAGATGCCCAATTATAGGGAGCACCGTTGTAAATTTAGTGTGTGATCTCCTATGCACCTAGTAAAATCTGTATTAAGGAAATGTGGACTCCATGTAATGGGTTTAATTAGTATAGTATTGGCAGGTCTACTGTAATTATTTATACTGTGCTGGTATGCCGTTTTACATTTCAAAGCTTAAGTATGAAAACGGGTCCCGGTAAACCGACATTCGAACCGTAACAGTCATCAAACATATTCCATCAAATATTCCCAATGAAGAAAATTATTAAAAGCTACAGTAATCATAAACACAATTCTAATATTCGCATCTCACTGAAATTTTATTCTTACAGAATTCCAAGAAGTCTTCAAACTCTCACCAGTAACAGTTTTTAATTAACAGACAAAACGCAAGCGCTATAAAATTGTAGTATTTGCTAAAAACAAAAATCTATATGCAAACCAGGGATGAGAGATTGCGTAGCGTCACTTTACCTTTGCGTCATTTAATTTAAAATTTTATTTCTGATAAAGTCACAGAACAGAGGTGCTGAAAGCCATGGACAAAATATGGAAAGGAAAGGCAATTAGTATGACGACTAAGTTGAGTGTAGGCCTACTAAATACGTGTGTGTTCAGTAGCATGATGCAAGACATGGATGCAAGACATGGGTGCTAACCATAGATATAATAAACCTGGATACAGCATGCCGTAAATGTTTGATTCCAACATCTAAAATTAGCTAGTGACGTCATGGGTTGTAGAAAGCAGACTTTACGGTACAATCAATAGAAACTCTCATAATCGTAGTTATAAACTCCAAATTTCTAAAGCGCTACTTTTAAGCTAAGCGCACGGCACCCTCTTATTCGAGAGTGCTGCGTCGTGTCAGAAGGGTTGTCCTTGTCCAGGGATATCGAGTTGAGTTCCGATTGCCAGAGAGGAGGCAGAGCAGCACGCTTCTTTGAGGATGAGAAAGCTTGTAAGACACATTTGGATGGATTGGAATGAGTTCTTGAAGAGGTGAGATTTCAATTTGGACTGGAAAGCCTGTGTGGTGTTGAGGCAGATGACGGAGAATTTTAGGTGAGTACACTGGGGAATGGGAGAATGCACGGATAGAGCTAGATGATGAAGTTTGCCAAAGTGGCCAAGAGTATTTATTGTGAAAAGTTGTAGGTTAGTGATAGGCTTGAAGTGGATGCACTTATGAATTTTCAGCCAGTGGAGTGATTTAAGGTCAGAGGTGGAATGGTGGTTGGGTATCCTAATGACAGATGGGGCTAGTTAATTCTTAATGAATTTTACTTCTTGTTTTCTAGTGCAAAGTTTCTATACATAGGCCTACATATTTCCCAAACAAGTTTAATAGTGCTGTAGGCTTAGCCTTTTGGTAGAAAATTAAGATATTGAGGGATATGTAGTTATAATAAACCATTACTTTAAAGGTTAAAATTAATGGAATGAAATCTCTACTATAATAATTGCTAATAAGGGGCCATCCACATATTACGTACGCACTTAGGGGGGGAGAGGGGGTCGGATTTTGGCGATTTTGCGTACGGGTGCGAACGGGGGGGGGGTAACAAAATGTGTACGTACCCAAAATAAATTTCTAATTATGACGTCCACATTAGCCTATTTATAACTCTGTATTATCCTATAGTCGTCCCATGGCATTTTATTACATTATATAAAAGCCATGTGCAGTTATTCTGTGCTGTGAACGACACCTATAATTTGTCTATATTGGCCCTTCAACAATCTGGCCTATAGTGCAGACAGGCTGCCTGGAGACACTTTCGAGCTGGTCATCGGGGGGGGGGTGCGTCAAATGTACGTACTCAGGGAGGGGGTGGTGGAAGAAAGTACACTTGCGAACAGGGGGGGTCCAATTTTCCCGGATTTTTGTGTACGTAATATATGGATGGCCCCTAAATTAAAATATTTGTAATTATGAGAATTTTTACATAACAACACAATTGTTATTTTTACTGTATATTGACAAAATGCTTCCAACATGCAACATAGCAAATGACCTTTAATAAACACTAATGCAAAATTATTTCATCTGTACAAACTGAACTCATAACTTGACATTGTTATTAGATGGTTCTTGGCATGGTTATTTTGATTTATAAAGTTATCAATGTGCAGGGGCGTAGCTTTGGTCTAAAAAGTGGGGGTACCAATTTCTTACATACATGAAGCAAGGCTGAGACTTTCTGGGAAGGCACAATAACAAAATATTGACTGGCATTGTTCAAAAAGTCGGGGTACTGTACCCCAGTCCAAAAAGTGGGGGGTACGGGTACCCCTCGTACCCCCACAAATTACACCTATGTCAATGTGTGTAAACTTGGCATGCCCACAGCTGGAACTAATAATTATAATACTACTTAAAGATCAGTACTATAGACCTAGTAAGTTATTTATGTGTACTGATGAGCTCACAAACAAATACAAATTTAAAAACTATATTTTCTACAGAACATTTTCTTGGAGAAACTGTACAGCTTGACTCAATATTCACTTCAAAAATGAACATGGCGATCTTCTATTACGTGTACACGTACAATTCAAAGCATGTCTGATTTAAGACCCCTATTGATTCTTAAACAGAATAAGCTTTGTGAGAGTGTTTCGAACTCGGGTTCCTTGGAGTCGAATTGTTTCTGCACTTGCGATATGGTGAACCCGGACATCAACATAAGAGTCAATAATCAAATTAATCAGCAAGACCATATGATTGTCCTCCACAGGCAAATCTTCAATGTGTTCCTTCAGACCAATGAACAGCTGTTTTCCTGCCAAATGTTTTCTAATCGCTAACTTCATCGCTGGAACTTTCTTCATGAAGTCCTTCATGAACTTAAATCCTCCTGACACTCCTTGTCATATGAATTTTTCCGTTGTCCTGCAGATTAAGATTACGTCCGCAGATGGCCTTAACAGATGACCGCGACTCTTCTTATCCACTAGCAAACATGACGATTTATCATCGCATACTGCATTACTGCAAGCTGTACAATGGATCAGTCGCCGAACTTTTCTTGCAACAAAACCCCCAATGTACTTCACAACTTCGTCAGAGTATTCAGACAATTGCGTTGGGGACATGTGCAACATGTCCGACTTGTCGCAGTGTTCTGTTCCTGTGTTTGCTTCTGAGGCAGTTGTTGTAAAATCGTCGTTTTTCATTCGCCATTCTAACTTTTTTCTAATTTCTGTCAAACTGTCAGTCTCTTTGTCAGCACAGTCACCAACATATCGAATTGTAGGAGCTTGTTTGTATTTCAGTGATCTTACAGTACCTCTGCTGTTCACATTGATCTGATCAGAGGTCTTTGTAATTTCAACATCATCTGTGGACTGTGGAAAATTTCGATTCAGCGGAGGTTTGCGAGTTTTCACTTTCTTTGGAGCCAAGTGATCTGGAAATGCAAAGACACTAGGGACAGCATCTGCTTTTAAATACCGTCTAGAGCAAAATCCAGAATTTTTGCTTTTATCAAATGCCTCCTCGACAAAATGATCCGAACAGATGTAACTCCCTGAAGTTGGTTTGAAATTCTTTCGCTTAGTTGCTATAATCCATTTTTCACGAAGACCAGCATTTTTTGGAAATCTAACAAAACACAAGAAATGGTAAATGTTTTTGCGCTTGTGATGCTTGCATGCAAAACATTGATTTAGAAGGCCCTAATGGTGGCATGAGGTGAATGGAATCTGGCCTAACCAATTGTTTGACCATATATCTCCATGGTAAAAACAGTGCTCAGTAAACTCACATGATTTCCAAAACTTGTGCACTATAATATGCCATTATAATAGCCTTTCTTAAAGCCTGAGAACATGTAAGTAAGTCAGTAAGTACATTCTTTAATGAATGCTATCAAACGCACAGCGCTTTATAGACAATATTACACAGAGAGGAAAGAAAATAGAACAATGAAGTAATAACGTTAGTTAGATCAAAAATGAAATAATAGCAACAGAGCCTAACTGTACAGCATCCTACCCAGGAAACCTCGTCGGGTAAGAGAGTCAAATCTAGAGAGAACCAGATTATGAAAACGCGGGCGCAAATCACACCTGGTCTTTAGAACGGGAGGTAGAAGGTCATGGAGGAGGTGACTAAGGTTTTAAAGAATGTTATCAGCTTTTTGCAGAGTTCCTCACATGTTGGAAAAGGAGGGAGGTAGCCAAGACGAATCAGCTAAATGCAACTAAATATATAAATCTTTTATTCACCAACCAAATATGGTAGCACAAAAACAAACGATACAGCATTCACTGGACAGTAGACCTGCCCATACAATGCTAATTAATCATATTACACAGTCCACATGTAGAACAACAATTTCACAGCTCAAACTGGTCTATTCTGGGTGTCTATAGACTATATTACATGTGATTATTCAAGTTATATCATCACATGTTAGGTTGTCCAAATTTGGATGGGCCGTATTAAGAAATCGACTAAATGTAAATGAACACGATTTCTATAGCGATCGCATTGCCTCGATTCTGCTAAAGTTGACTAAATGTAAAAGGTTGTACTAAATGAACACGTTTTCTATAGCGATCGCACTGCCTCGATTCTGCTCACATTTTCAATGAACTGGTCGGGTGAGATCTAGCGCAGTATATGTTTAGCAATATTAGTCTTTACTAACCTGTGAAACGTGCGTAATCCTCCAGTAACATGCTTTGCTGTGCATCCGTAAGCAGCACATGATTTAGTCATTTTTCGATAAAATTTACTTAAACTAATCGGCTCAATTTAGATAAACAACGTTAAAACTCCATCGCACACGATAACCTTATCAAGCTTTCTTCAACCCATGACGTCACACACCATAGATAAGTACTGACTTCATGAAAAGTTCAGATTTAGCCTGGGAGCTGGCTTGCATACACCATCCAGGTTTATTATATCTATGGTGCTAACAAAGGCTTCCCAAAGGAAAGTGTTAGCATTCGAACGAAAATGCTATCGTAAGCAGCGATTCCGACCGACAGTGTGCTGTGAGCCTGTGAAGTGTGAATGGATGCATAAATCAGGCATAAATAAATTAACGATGCGTCCATTGAGGGAGGCTCGAGTTTTATTTGCAGAGTCGAATCACAATTAAATCACAGTATAAATAATTAATGTAATTATTTATACTGTGATTAAATCCAGGACTAGGTTTACTTGCTTACTTAAAGAATAAAGGAGAATACTTATGACGTATATACAATATTCGATTTTACTCCGATGACGTCATCTTATCTTGCGCCTTGGAAACGAATTTCATTAAATTTTGATAACGCGACTATTAAGCGTTCAGACGAGTTGAGACATTTCGATCACCGAAAATGTCAGAAAGAATTCGAAATTCGACGAAAAGACTGCATTTTGGAAGACGCAAATCGATCAAGAATCGAATGATGACAGGAAAGTGTCATTTCGAACAGATGATCATCGAAAATGTTGACCAGAACACTCTCGTGACCTCTGTGCAGCAGAGCGAAGAAATCTACGACCAGAAATGTGTGAGACCGATCGAGACACACAACTCTTCGAGAAAGATGGAACACAGCCCGCAGACAAAGGCAACTGCGCCTGCAATTTCTCCCATGAACCTGGATAGAGATCTACTGAAAGTAGGAAATGCATTATTGTTGATTGTTGTATTTCAACCTTCTACTTTTTCACTGTACTAAGTTGGCTATGTATGTTTGTATCAAGCCACTTATTATAGTGCTTTTAAGTCGGCTGTGTATGTTTGTATCAAGCCACTTTGATTAGCCTACTATAATATATAGAGCGCCTTTTAGTCGGCTACCTCACAAAGGCGCTGCTCGCATGACAATCTAACTCATCTTGATATTCAAGTGCATTTAAGACGTTTTGAAAATGTTTCCTGAACGAAGCTAAATCCAACAGCACGTATGTAAAGCTGAAGGCTGTAAGTAAGTAAGTAAAATGTAGAGGAAGGTTCGAGTCATGATAAGATACAATGGGTCCAAGTCGATGTACTAGAACATAAAGCTTCCTGATGTATGTCAGTGCGACCAACAAGACCTCTGCCCCAGAAGTTAGGAGAATTGTATTTTATTTTTTCCTTTCATGATACTATCTGTTGTAATGTGTAATAATAATATAATCTTCATGGTTTTAATGATTTGAATCTGGCTTAACCTTGGCTTGGATTTTGCATTTTAATAGTGTTTATGCTCAGCAAATTGCAACACAAATTACTTATCCAAATAAGCAGGAATTTTTTTAGGGGGGCGCAAATTTTTTTAAGGGGGGGGCAAAATAACGTTTTTGCATAGAAATAAATTTGCATAGGAAAAAATTAAAAATAAAAAATGACCAAGGACTTTACCTAAATAATTAAGTGTTTTTTTGCATTGAAAATCGTGTTGGGAGTATTATAATAATCACAATAATTAAAAGATTTTATTTTGCAAAATATTTGCAAAATCCAGGGGGCACAAATGCGCCCCCTTGAGCCCCCCTCCGGACGCCCAGGATTCCTTCCGTGGGTTTAGCGTATTCCTAAAATACATCTTTCTAAAACAGAGAAACTAACTCTGAAATTAAAATTCTTTGTTTTTGTTAAATGTTTAGGGTGGTTCTATGCAGAAATTACACCAGATAGACTCTGGCAGTACTCCAATGAATCCAGAGTCACAGTTACACAGGAATTCACAGCCAGCTGCGAGCACACAGATGTTTGCATCACCTTCACGACAGATGCGCACCATGGCAACTGCCTCCCAGTTGCAGCTGCATCCAAGAAAAGTCCTGCTCCACAACCGCCTGGAGTTCTGCCATTGACGGCGGACTGTATCCGGTCGATTGGTTCGACCACTATCACGTCGTCCTGGTGTTTCGCATCCACTGACAACAAGGAGTGGTGTCGAACTCGGTTAGATTGTCACTCCAGGTGCCTAGTGTTATTCAACCTTCACGTGGTGAGGGAACTGGAGATGTAGCAATCCAGCTGACAAAACAAAGAACCTTCACAATGTGAAAAAAGTGAACACTGAAAGAAATGAAAAAAATTTGAAAAAAGTGAACTAACAAAAAACCTTCACAATGTGAAGGAATTGGAGATGTATCAGATAGATTAACGGAATTGGACATTCTACGTCAAGTTCACAGTCAAGCGGATTTGAAGAAATGTCGCCTTCACCCTTGGAAGAATCTAAGAAACCCACTGTTCTCTTTGCTGGATCTCTTGATAAATCAGATTCATCAACTCTATTGAATATGAATGGAGGGGTAAGAGAAAGGAGGAGGAGGAGAATGCATGTCTTCTGCTGTGGTGAATTTTGGTTCAACTGTCCATGTTGATCTTGGTCTTTAGAAAAGACAGGAAAAACGAAGTGGAGGGAGAGCATCATCTCCACCAGGTCTGTGGCTGGCTTTTTTCTTGCACTTACCGTTCAATGTCTTTTTCTGTGATGTAATCCGAGTTGATTCTGTCCTGAATATCATGAGCATTTTCTCAGTCAGGAAATGAATATGAATACCTTTTCCATTCTGATTTTGTGACATGAATTTGTATCAATATATGTGCATTTTCACTTATATTTAATTAAGTATTTATGCATTGTGAATTACTAAATGCCATAGAAAGCTGCTAAAATTGTTTTGAGACCATCCCAATGCTACAGCCAGGGGCGTAACTTTGATCTAAAAAGTGGGGGGTACCAACTTCTTACATACACGAAGCAAGGCGGAGACTGCGATCTCTGGAAAGGCACACTGATAAAATATTGATTGGTATCGTTCAAAAAGTGGGGTACGGGTACCCCTCGTACCCCTACAAATTACGCCTATGGCTACAGCAATGTGATATGTTGAAGATAGAGTGAGTATATGACATTACATGCATTTCTATATGAGGCTCATATGTCTTACATGTTTTGATGTCCCATCGGTTGATGCCTTGTGCATTAGATACCGGTGCGATAGAAGGTACTAATTACTACTACTACTACTACTACTACTACTACTACTACTACTACTACTACTACTACTACTACTACTACTACTACTACTACTACTACTACTACTACTACTACTACTACTACTACTACTACTACTACTACTACTACTACTACTACTACTACTACTACTACTACTACTACTACTACTACTACTACTACTACTACTACTACTAATAATAATAATAATAATAATAATAATAATAATAATAATAATAATATAGGCCCTTACAATGCTAGGCTATATATATATTTGCAATTATAATTGTATCAGTAATTAAGAGAATTGCTTGTATATTTGTGTGTGTATTTATGTATGTATGTTTGTTTGTTTTCTTGTATCAAGCCACTTAATATAGCACCTTTAAAGTCGGCTATTTCATAAAGGCGCTGCACGCATGACTAACTCATCTAGATATTTATGTGCATTTTAAGACATTTTGGAAATGTTTGCTGAACAGAGCTAAACACAACAGCACGTATGTAAAACTGAAGACTGTTCCTAGAGGAAGATCCGAATCGTGCTAAGATACAATGAGCTTGAGTTTATATGCGGAAGCGAGGCACCTGCGTATCTCCCATAAGCAGCTAAGCACATCGATTGCTGACCTGGTTGATTTAAGACTGGAACAAAAAACTTCCTGGTATATTTCAGGGCTCGTCCCAGAAAAAGACTTGTGTTTTTCATAATTTCATATTACTATATATTTATCTGTCATAACGTGTAATAAACCTTCGTTATTTTACTGTTTTTTTTTCAACAGGTGCTTGTGGATTTGGTGGCGACTTTTCTATGCGAGGGGCGATGGGATGGACTTAGGTTACGGTTGCACTGCGGCTCTGCATTGTCTGTGTGTGGGGTTGGCTTATTCGTTTTTATATTTGTATTAGTTCTGTATTTGTATTCGTTTTTGTATGTTTTGTTTATTTTTTTGTTTATTGTTTTTGTTTTGTTTGTTTTATTTTATTTTTTTTTGTTTATTGGTTTTTTTGTTCTTTTTTGTTTTTTGTTTGTTTATTGTTTTATTTTTTGTAGTAGTAGTACTGCTGGGCCTCTGGCGCGGCTTAAAATCCCGTAAGCTCATTAAGGCAGGGGGCCTCTGGCGTGGCTTAAAATCCCGTAAGCCCAAATTTTGTAGGTTTTTGTTTTTATTGTTTTTTATTGTCATTTTTGTTGTTTATTTTCTTTATTATTATGTTTTTATTATTTTTTTTGTTTTTTGTTGTTTGTTGTTTTGTTGTTGTTTATTGTCGTTTTATTGTTTATTACCTTTATTATTATTTTTATTCTTTTGTTGTTTTTGTTTTTTATTGTCATTTTTTTGTTTATTGTCGTGTTTATTGTCTGTTTTTTGTTGTGTATTATCGTTGTTGTTTAATGTCGTTGTCCTGGAATGAGCCCAGGCTGATAGAAGACTATAGATCAGAAGGAAGAAGTTACAGATGTGGAATCAAAACCAAAATCATCAACGAACAGACAGCCGCTGGTACTCAACCGCTACTCGGAAACTAAACGAGACACAGATGCTGACACAGAAGTTCTTCTTTTTATGTCTGTGAAGAACGGTTTTATACATAAAAGTAATCAATTAGGCCTAACAGTTATGGGAAGGCAGAATGAATTCTACTTCTCTGTCGAGACGCTGATGGAGGCTTTTCGTGCTGACGAAAATAGAATGACTGAAATTCTTCTGACAAAGACTCGATAAAATTTTTCAAATGTTTCATTGGTGTACAACAAACGGATTTAACGAAAAGCAGTTATTCATTTATTTATCCACTTATTCCTCTATCCATCCAGTCATTCGATCATCCATCTATCTATTCATCCCGTCACTACATTCATTCAATCATTCGTTCATTCTTTTAACTGTTGATTCGTCTTTCCTTCCTTCTGTTCGTTAACTCGCTCATTCATTCAGTCATTCAGATACTCGGTCGTTTATTCATTAATTCCATCCAATCCTTTCCTTATTCATGCATTCGGCGAATTTATGTAGCTCCTCTACGAATGCGTTTGGCTCTTAGCATATATATCCATTCAATCATTATGAGAATTTGTATAGCGCCTCTTCGAGAGACCTACTCAGAGCAGAGGTTTTCAAACTGTGGTCCGCGGACCAAGAGGGGCAGTGTTTAATCTAGTCCCCCTCTTCTGGGAGGGGAAACAAGGTTTCTGAGGGGATCGACCAATTTGTTAGTAATTTCATCTATCTTGAAAGAGTTTCAGAATTTTCATCCAGACTTTTTCAACTTTCATCTTAAGAAAAAGTTGATGACCTTTTTTTAGACATTCGTCCAACTTTGTACACTTTTTCTATAGGAATTACTCTCAAAAAAGTTGAAGACTTTTTTTAGGAGTTCGTCTCAAAAAGTATATTACTTACCTCTCAGGGGAAACCGTGTATCCTGGGGAGGGATTTCCCTCCCCAAAAAGGTCTCTACGTTATAATATAATTGCTGGCCTCGGGGGGAACATCAATCCTGAGGGGGGAAATCCCCCCAAAGACGTCTAGATTAAACACTGCAAGAGGGGTCCGCGAAGGAAATCGCGGGGGTCCGCGAGAGCGTTCTGAAAATATTCATTAATGATTAACACTGCATGGCTTTAACATTGTAACCGAAATTGTAACCGAAAACTTCTATAGCGCCACTCAGATCAGCATTAACAGCCTGTGTTTTCAAATTCATACACTAGTCCTATACTTATTGTGGAAATAGTCTGCCTGTAATTTTGTTGAAATTTTAAGTGATAAATTTTACGTTTTAAATGCTTGGTTCCGTGAGCTAGCTATGCCTAGAAAAAATAAGGGTTCCTGGGTCCGTGAGCTATGCCTAGAAAAATAAGGGGTCCCTGGTCCAAAAAGTTTGAAAACCTCTGACTCAGAGTAGGCCCTATACCCTGTGATCGATCGAGTCGAACTGCTACGATGAACTTGGTTCGGCCGACGATCGACTCGATCAACTTTGTCGACTAGTCGACCTCTCTTCAATCAATCAATCAATCAAATTCGTTTATTCAAACACTAGCTGGATTACCCGGCGTTGCCCGGGGTTATAAGTTTCACACCACCACCACCAACAACAACAACGACTGCTTGGCAATCTTGGCAGTCGCCCTCTGGCGGCGACTGCTTCGCAGTCTTGGAGGCCCTTGTGGCGTCTGGCGACCAGTGGCGGAGACTGCTTCGCAGTCTTGTAGACGCCTTCTGGCATCTAGCGACCTCTGCCATAGAGTGACTGCTTCGCAGGCGCCCTCTGGCGGCGACTGCTTCGCAGTCTTGGAGGCCCTTGTGGCGTCTGGCGACGTCTGGCGGAGACTGCTTCGCAGTCTTGTAGACGCCTTCTGGCGTCTAGCGACCTCTGCCGTGGAGTGACTGCTTCGCAGTCGCCCTCTGGCGGCGACTGCTTCGCAGTCTTGGAGGCCCTTGTGGCGTCTGGCGACCTCTGGCGGAGACTGCTTCGCAGTCTTGCGTGGACTGACTGCTTCGCAGTCGAAGAGGGTGAACCGGGCGTTGGCGTGTTAAAGAAAACGCCAGAAATCTAGCCCTCACTGCCGGTCTGTAGTCGGCCTCGCCCTTAGTAAAGCAGACTGGTTGTTTCATATACTGTAAATAATTTAGATCTTTGTCTTTGAACATACATGTGTTAAAATTTTGCTGTAAAACGATGAATATACTTCGAATCGATCGTCATTAAATTTTGTGCGAAAGTAAACAACTTATGCGCATTTTTAATGACGCTGGGGAATACCGGGGCCATAAATAGAACCGCGGTGTCGTTATGTGCATTATTAATGACATTGGGGAATACCGGCGCCATAAATAGAACCGCTTCGCAGTGGAATAGGCGAGCTTGAGCGTGATTGACGGTCGGGTGGGTAGAGTTTTGGGGCATTTTCACCATGGTAGGGGTGAAAACGGGGGACGCGAACCCCTCCACTGGGTGTCCGAAGCCGAGGCCGACACAGCAGTGAAGGTTTGGAGTGAAAAGGTGCAAAATTGTAGAAGTTAATCCCGGTCAAACAGACAGACAGACAGACACACACACACACACACACAGAATTCTCGCTTTATTAATATAGATTAAGTTGACACAGACGCAACTTAGACAAGCAAGACTATAAAAGACAAATTCTAGGGCCAAAGTAGGCCTACAGGGTTTTATGCATCGATCAACTTGGCAAATAAAAGATCGACTTGGTCGACTTTGTCGACCTAGACTGTGAAAAGGTCCACTCAACCTATTTTCATTCGCGAGATGGCGCGTTGTTAAAAATGAGATGTAGGTCGACGTGATGGGCGCCTTGCATGGCTGCCGTATACAGTTAAATTCGACTCCTGTAATAACTTAATTGTGATCATCCGTTCATACTGATTTGTAATCATACTGCGTTATTGTCAGTTTGAAGATATTAAACGAATATATTATTATTTTGCAGAGGCGGCGCCAGACATTTTTTTTTAGCCAGGGCACTCATACAAGTAGCCAGGGCAGAGGGCGATTTATACCCAGAGAACAAATTCTGAGCAGGGCAAAAATTCTGGCAAAGGCTTTTGACCAGGCCATTTGCATTGGTTCGCGCTGTTATAGCGACGCCACCGGTCTTTTGGTCAAAATTGCTGACGGCTGTTGCATTCTTATATATTCCACTATTCCAGTGCCTGAATTAATTACTTATGAATTTCAATTGCACACTCTTCATCAAACTGCCACACATTACCATACTATATATATTTGTTCAACACCACTATACATTTATAACGCAGGCGAAGTGAAATATATATATTTGACGTCATTACAGCGCTCAAATCATAAATCTTAATCGTCTTTTTAAAATGAATTGTTACATTCCCAAAAAATTACTCGGTTGCGCGACTTGCGCCTCTGATCCCACCCACATCGTTAGGTATTTTACGTCTTTACGATTTGGGTGCTCCAAATTTCGTCCCGACTTCCTAGCTTAGAAGGTGGCAAAAGGCTATGTCCTACACAGGTGTCAGTGGCTGGTGTGTTAGTAAGTGACTGATTTTTTGCTTGGGTATATAGGACGCCGGGAGCTGGATGTAGAGACGATCGAGGTCTGGTTTAATATTGCTCTGACCTGACAGGCGGGTGATTTATTTTGAGGTCCCTATGAAGCCGGCGTTGGAAGCGACCTGCTTTAACAGAGATACCAATAGGGGTTTGAATATACGTGCGCAGAGTGTATAGAAGCATTTTAGGATACGCTGTGAAACGTGTCCAGGACTGTATTTTAAACAGAAATGCGCTATATAAACTTGCATTTTTGCTAGCGCAAAATTTGAGTTCGATAGTGGTTTAAAACCAACGAGGTTATAAAACAAGAGCGGAGATTCAAAGGTCTTAAAAAACTTAAAGTATTGATTATGGTTCCGTTGTTTTATAATTTTTAGGTAAAAATTGATCGAGCACTTTTCTTTTTGCTTTGGAACAATGCGTAACATTGAACGTGCATGTGTTTCGATGTTATGCATGCTAAAATTATTTAGCGTAACACTGTTGTCAACAAAGGCGGCCAATACACAGTTCTTTTATGCTGAAAATAGCATTTAGTTGGCGCATTAAATTCAAGGAGAATGTGCGATCTGGTTTAGTCCTGTGTAGTGCTGTCATGATGGCCGATTGGGTATAGCGCTAGGCCTGTTACGCAGAGAGTGCAGTGGGCGAGGCTAAATACTATTTAGGCACTTTGAGCAAGTCCTTTACTCGCAATTGCCCTGCGCCATCTTATGGTCGTGAGCATTTCTGAACTTTGAAAGGAGGGCAGTGCCAAATACAGTTGTATATTGTGTTGTAAAATCAAACAGTAGGCCCTGATTGTAATTAGTAACTTCTATTGCGCTGGTGCACAAGGCATCAACCGATGGCACACCAAAAACCAAGCTGGAATCAGGTCAATATCCAGAAGATCAGTCCATAAGACATGATGGATAAGCAGTTTGAAAGAGGCGAGTTTTAAGTTGAGAATGAAATGACAGTTCGAAACTAAGTGGTTGGTTCTTGTGGCAAACTCCGTTGAGCTACTATGTAGTCTTGTCAACAATGCGACGCCAAGCTGTTCTGCCATTAGCCTTCCAACATGCTGTAGGGCTCTCGGATCTTCCTGCATGACTCTAGTTTAAGTGGTTCAAGGACAGCTGCGATGTCTGCTTCTGTCCTTCATGGGCTTGTTCACTGCAGTCCAAAGAAAAGGAAAATTTATGATGGAATTTTAAAGTGCTGATTTCAGGTCTGAAGGCCTGAGCAGAAACTACATGAGGAGCAGGTTTGGAGAGCTAGTGGTATCAGTCAGATTATGCTCAAAGAGTTGTCACAGTTTTGGCAGAAGTTTGTTCCAAAGAGCAGTGATGGGCACAATATTTTTTTTGAAAATAGATATCTATTTTCAGAATCGAAAATACTATTTTATTTTGTATTTTCAAAATACTTTTGAAAAGTATTTTGCCCATCTCTGCCAAAGAGGTAGAATAGTTTGAGGTGTTGAGTAATTGCCAAATGTTAACTTAGAAGAGGTGACAGAGAGTGAAGGATTATGAGAGCAGGGAAGGGTGCGTTTATGGATTAAAAAATCCACCAGCAGCAAATTTTGGCAGACGAAGCACTTAATTGTTCATTTTTCGTAATGGAGCATGTTTGTTTAATAACTTGCTTAAAATTAGGTCTCAATTATTAGGAATTATATAAAATTTATTCTGATTTCTTTCAGGAGCCAGTAAGAGGAGTTGTTTGCAAGATGCCTCCAAAGTTAGTGCGACATTTTGTTACTTTCTTCTGTGTTGTTCAGTGGATTGTCGGTGTCAAATTTTTCAGTGATCTTTGTGAACTAATTTAAGATTAATACCAGATTAGTTTTAGTTCATGTTCAGATTAATACTGGAAAACGTTGACTCGTTTGACTAGATGTTACTTCCTGCTGTGCTATAAAGAGCATTGTCTTTTGTGGCTGCTATGACTGAGTCGATTATTTCACTTGGCAGACTGTGGCATTGCTTAATACACTGGTTGTTTGGCTGATGATTTAGAATGTAATTTGTCAGTCACTGGATCATTCATCAAAAATAGTGCAATTAAACCAAGAAAATGACCACATAACATTTACTCAAATATTTTGGTCTCAAAGCACCTTGAGCTAGTCCTTCGTGTGCATTTGCTTTGCATGAACAATTGATGCTTAGTCATTGGTAGTGGTGCTAATAACTGTCTTTAATAGAAATTTAACAATGCAGAAGAAGTCTGTTTGCAGTACCTATCTTTTTAATAGTCTACCAAAATCCTAGTTTCCTACTGCAACACTGCTTGATAATAATTTAACACCGCCTAGGGTACAGTAGGCAGCACTTTTTTTTACTACTTAAGAGGTGCTGTGCTACTATATTAAGTGTCTTGATACACAAGTGTCTGAGTGCATGATTGTTACTGTATCAAGGCAGACACTTGTGTTTTTGATAAGTGTCAAGTATCTCTGCAAGAATGACTTTTCTTTTTGTTGTAATTAGCGGTTTTCAAAATAATGACGAGGTCTGTTTTTCTGTGGCCGTAGAAAACCAGCAGTTGCTCCGTTGATGATGACTTTACGAAGTCGGGGCAGAAATCAAGACATTCAGACAAAGGAGTCGAAACTAGAAGTCACAGAGGAGGAGTCGAAGCGCAAAGTCAGGAAAACCTCGAAGCAAGAAGCTGTGGAAGAAGAGCTGAATAATAACGTAGCGAAAGATCAGTCAGAACAAAAAGTTTGTAAGGAAAAGTTGAAGCCAGCTGCAACAACACGTGTGGAGCGTCGAAAACGGGAAGGAGAAGAAGCTCAAAGGGATGCAAAGTTGGCCAAAATTGTGGCTGTGGTCACTGAAGAGAAGAAGAAAAATGTACGCCAGTGCAAGAACAAGACTTGTGAAGGTAGGAAGCTGCATTTCTTTCGTTACGTAGTTGTTATTCGTTCATATTTTGCACTTGTTATGTGTACAAAATCAATAAGTCTGAATGTGAGATGTGCAACAAATATGTCAACTTGTCCATGGTCACTAAATGGGGTCTCCTCAGCAGACAGAAACCTACAATCGTTGGATTAAAGACCCAACAAGCAAACGAATAGACCAGCATGATATGTAAGTGCTTTAAATCTCTGAATCATTAAACTAATTTTTTCACTTTCTCTTCACATCTTATGCTTTTTCCATTGGTTAAGATGAGTTATGTTCAATTGATGGTCAAGATAAAACAATCTCACTTGAAGATATCTGATTTTTTATCAGCCCCTGAAGAATCTCGGACAGAAGTGCAGAAAGCTGTGCTAGGCAATGAAGAATCTGACCAAGTTGAAGCTGTAAAAGAAAGTAAAAAGAAACGCAAGACAGCCGCAGGTCGCCTTCAGAGTCGTCAACCGAGGTTTGCACAACTTCTTCTGAATGACTAAAGTACAAATGAAGCTAACTGTGTGAGTGCTTGCTTTGCAATGCAAAATGTGCTAGTTTTCGGTAGCTCTAAGGTAATAACTGTACAGAGATGTTGAACATTCTTTAACATAGATTTGTAGGCAGATATAATATAGTGCCTTTGCGTACCTCACAAGATCCTTACAACTGAGATGAGCTCCACGATGTCCTGAGACCCAGTCTCAAGAACAGACTGAGATCATGATCTTGGGTCTTTGAGACGAGATAGAGACCAAGGCTCAGGGATTTCAACGCGAGCCCAAGACCAGATCAAGTCCAAGATGTCACTGTAAATGTATTCTGTCAGCGCTCTGCAGTCTGGTTACTGTTTATAAGTACTGGTAGTTGACTTCCATGTTTAGCAAATTTTTTGCATTGATTTTGCAATAGGTTCAGAATTTGCTGGGCAAGTATTTATTGTTGCTGTACTCGTGCCTGCAGTTTAATATGTTTTTGAGCTACTTCCAGTCTTCCAAAGTAGCTATCAACTAAGTAAATACTATTAATATACAATGACACACCAATGTCATAAAGGCAGAGAAACTACTAAACAAAGTTGTAGGCTTTTGCCTACGACATTTATTATTATTATTATAAACATTTTTAACATGTGCAAAGTCACACAGAAATGCAAATATGAGGCACGATATAGCTCTAGTAGGATCAATGGATAATACTGAACAACTGTGGTAGTTGGAAAAGTCAATGACGATTTTTCCATTATCATTAGAGCAGAGGTGGGCAAACTTTTTGCACATTGGGCCACATTAGCTTTACTTGAAAGAATTTCACTTCTGCGTAAGGATCATGTGCAATTGTGCATAAACCTCTGCGGACAAGTGGAGCAGATCAGCAGAGTTAATCCATAGTTATTATAAAAGACGAGATCGGTAAACAAGTAAGAGAGCAGAGCCACGTAAGTAAAACGAATAAAACTTCTCTCGGTCTGAATTTTTTTGTTTTCTTTTAATTTTTCTGGAGAATTGTGGGGGTCGGATAAAAAGTGTTGGCGGGCTGGATCCGGCCCGCGGGCCGTAGTTTGCCCACCCCTGCATTAGAGCATTGTTTTGGTGATACATGTAGATGAACTGTTTGTTTTTAATGAACTTTAACACCACTTAAATTAAGATAGGCAGCGCTTTTTGAGGTACAAGGGCGCCGACAGAACAACAAAATTGCTAATCGAGGTAAGCCTTAGTGTACAGAAAAGTCGTAAGTTTAGTCTTGAAAGACTCGACTGAGTCAGAAGAGCGAATCGAAGGAGGAAGGCTATTCCAACACTTGGGGACAGCGGTTAAAAAAGCACAGTCCCTAAAACTCGTCTTTGGGCTATGCACGTTTAGGTTTCCCTTCACTCATGTTCTCGGCTGAAGCCTGGCTCCCAATGATGGCATGTCCATGTGATATGTCCGGAGGTAATCCGGCACCACTCCATGTAATGCCTTGAAGACAAGCAGCAAAGTTTGAAAATAGATTTTATATTGGTTGTTGGCTTTAAGCAGTTATACGCTAAGGACTTGAGTTTTTGTGGAATATCAGACCTGACGTTCCATATTAATATGTGTGCGTGCTTTTATGACTGCTTTTTAGATCAGATGCGTTGTCTGCAGAATCACAGTCAGATGAAAAAGTTGAGACATTTTCTACTGAAGACTGGAGCGTAATCGAGGGTATAAAGGCACGTGCTGAGAGGATTTTTGATGTCAAATTAGTCGCCTGCCAAGAGGAACGTTCTAAGGCTGCTAATATAATTATCTCAGGTTCCAACAGAGAAACTCGTCTGCTGTGCAAGGTACTTCATACATTACTTTCAGTTTGACTTACATTTGCTTTCACTGTCCTGTTATTTCTGCTTTTGCTTTAATTTTCTATCTGTTTTCAGTCTTCCTTCTGACCTGCGTGTTCTTTTTGCTAATGACTTTGCATACACCTTTTACAAGCAGCTGTTCTTTATCACCATAGTTGGGCTGGGAGTACCTCTGAGTAGGTATCTTGGAGGGGATCTACGTAAGTCCTCTGAAGGAATGAATGAATGAATGAATGAATGAATGAACCTTGTTTGCTTCATATCAGAAGCAACAAGATAACTAAAATCCAAAAATTTCCTCAGATATTAGAGAAGTCCAAAAATGTAGCCTGGTTCTGTGACATGTCTTTCTAACTTGTTATCCGAGTTTATTAAACATAATTGTAAGTGCACATTTTATATAGCACCTTTTAGAGAAAACTTGTTAGAGGTGCCCCAGACGTGACAACACTAGACCACAAACAGATTGGTTTTCAGCAAGTAGTGAAACAGAGGCAGAGAAAAGACGGGATGTAGCTGGATTCATCGCAGCCAATTCTGCAATGAAACGCAGTTGTTATCAGACTATGGCCAGGCCATATAATTCCTTATCATAACACAAAATGGTCTGGTTAAAGCAAATGTCTTTGACATCGGGTGGTTTCAGTGTGTGTGTTCTATTTGCATTAGTGACTGCTGTTGGCAGACATTAGAAAAACTCGACAGGTCTCTAAGGACATTATACAAATGTTCATATATAAATACATACATACACAGGCATACATGCACTCGTATATACATACATACATTCTGGTACATATATACATGTATAGAGTTTATTACATTCATATTATTGTGCTTCTCGTATGGAATGAGATTGTTTTAAATTATGATGGTTATAAAAGTGAACACTTCATAAATGTTGATTTACAATATTTCAGGAGTATCTGTTTGCACTGACACGTCCTGGTTGTGCAACCATTTTCCCATATCCACCGGAAAAGCACAGCTTCCTTACGGAGAGCGCAGTCCACGAGAAACTGGAGAGAGATTCACAGGCCTTTCTAACATTCCGTCATATCGGTGAGGTTGAAATTTACGGCCTTGACTCTCTGTCAGTTGCTCTGGCCATGTCATCGCTTGAGTCCATGTTAGAGAACCATCGTACAACTGAATCCAGTGCACCTTCTGTTTCCGACAATGCCAGACGAGAGAAAGAAGATTTGACGAAGCGTCAAGAATCATCGAGACGGTCTTCTCTTCTTTTGGATGCGGAGCTCAAGAATTGGATGAGCAGTTCAGAGGACGATACCTACAGAAATACAAATGAAGCAGTGAGGCATTCGATACTGTCGGTCGTTAAGGATGAAAGCAGAGAGGTTCGAATGGAAGCAGCAAAGATTCACGGATCACCTCTCAAGGTAGCTTCACCTGCACTGCGTTCTAGTGCCCTGAAACTGCTCAGTGAAGCATATGTGAGTCTTTTGGATGACAGTGCCGCTCCGCTTTCACCGTTTGCCACTGATGGATATGAAATGGCTTCACTGGGAACAGAATCTGTAGGAAAGAATATTTTAAAAGACCCTGATTTTGCCAGTTGCTCTTTGCAGCACAAGGAAAAGATGCTTGCTGAAGCAGAAACAATGCAAAGAGAAATTGAAAATTCGGCCATAGAAACAGAAACAAAACAAAGTGAAATTACAAGTTCTTTTACTGCAGATAAAACAATACAAGACAGAAAAAATTTGACCACTGAAGCGAAAACAAAACAGAAAGAAATTACAAATGAACACATTATAGCTAGAGATTCTGAGAGCAAAATTAACGGCATAATTGTCTCTTCCGATTCTGAGCGCGAGGCTGAAAAGGATCGACATTATCGCAGTAAAACCACGTTGATCAAGAGTAATGTCATTGACAGGAAGGTATACCTTCACAAAAATGGACTCTCTTGTGAGATCAGAGTTCCTAGTGGCAACCAGAAACCTGGGCAAATTCACAGCCAGAAACCGGGTATCAATATACCTGCTGCTGAACTTCATGAAACTAGGAATTCATGCAGCCATGCCAGTACGACATTAGATAACCAGATGGTGTCATCAGCCACAAAAACCATTCAAGTCGATGCTGTATCGTCTACGAAGCTTCTCAGCGACTCGCTGAAGCAAGCACAACTTACCCAGAATCCAACAGCAGCCGGTTCTAATCCAGTTGCGCCACCTGTAATTTATCCTCTTCTTTCGATCGAAAAACAGCCACCGACCTCATCGCTGGCCAGCGCCGGGAAACTACGCTATATTGTGATCGACGGTAGCAATGTAGCCATGGCGTGAGTTGGGGATTTTCTCTTTCATATTCGTGTAAACTTAAAAATATTATGGGCGCAAACATATTATATGTATGCTGAATGCATTATTTTCTAAGTGGTCTAGACAAATGAGTTATCCAGTATCTTTTAAACATACAGTATGCTGATCAGAGTCTGATGCAAGAAGACTGTTCCAGTTTTTTGGATGATTTGAATGAGCGTGGCAGAAGATTTTCCCCTTACCTCCACAGAAATTCTACACTGTTCATGCGTGACTTGGTTGTTAGCGTACTGGACTGTCAACTGAGAGGTAATGATCAGTGGTCGTGGTTCTGCCCACTAGGGCAGAAATTTATATCAAGATTTCTGCTTCATGTGCACCCCTAGCCCACTTGGCTACAATGAGTAAGTACACTGTCGGTGGGAAGATCAGATGGTAAGGGAGAGGACTGGCCATCCACCTCATGAAGAAGCTAAGAAAATGAAGTTGCTACCATACATTTCATACCCATGGCTTAAGGCACTGCTCAGCTTCTTCATGCATAGTTTAAAGCTGACAAAACCAGTGCTTTTTCCTGCTGGAATGCTCCAGAATGCCATTCCAGCACGTTTTTTCAGCTATTACAAAATAATTTAGTTATTTTAATAAAAGAGTAATTTAGTTATTTTAATTTAATGTGACAACAAAAAGTTTCTTGTGTAGGGTCTCAAAGCCTACCCCCATTTTTTCTCTGGTTTTGCCCTTAGTTTAGCCCTTCCATAATTGTTCAGTTCCAGAACCTTTTTTTCTAGAAAAAAGCACTGGACAAAACTGTTTTAAACACTTGAGTTTGATGTTTTTGTAGTCATGGGAAGAACCAAGCCTTCTCCTGTCCTGGAATCGAGATCTGCATCAAGTATTTCCTGCAGCGAGGCCACCGTGAGGACCAGATCACTGCCTTCGTGCCTCAGTCGCGACTCTGCCGTCCGCGTCCTTCGCACAAGCCAATTGTTGGTCAGCACTTGCTGCAGAAGTTGGCCGACAAAGGCCTTGTCGTCTTCACGCCTGCGCGCAAAGTGCCTGGCAGGAATATCGTCTGCTATGATGACAGGTATCTAGTGGCACCAGAGACTGTTCTTCTAAGACCTTTGTTGCCTCTGTCCTGGTAGAATGCATGCAGATATTTTGGGTAGCTGTAGGATTGTGGTGAAACAGACTGAGAGATAGGTAGGCAGAGAGATAGGCAGCCAGGCAAAATATTGCAGTTCAGAAAACAAATTAGACAGCTGCAGGATGTCCGTCTGTCTGTCTTTGATGCTTTAACAAGGACTAAACTCGTCTCTTTCCACTTACTGATCAGAAAATTCAACCTGGCTTATGGATTGTAGTTATGATTATGATTTCACGTACAACCAATGATTGATGCTCTAGACATTCATCCTGCTTAGCTCTGCTCAGTCAGCTACATTGGCTTCCTGTTGATTTCAGAATAAGGTTTAAACGGGCCTGCAGAAATAGCCAGAGAGAGAGAATAACTGCGTAGACTCTTTTATTTCTTTGCGATGAGGTTATTCGTTTATTCATGACTCTGCATGTTATTTACATCTTCAGATATGTTTTACGACTGGCTGCACATACTAATGGCATCATTGTAACCAACGACAACTACCGTGACTTGTGGCTTGAAAGAGGAGAATGGAGAGAAATCATAGAAAATCGGTTAGTTAAGAATTCTTGAGTTCAGTTCAGCTTCTCCATCAGGAATTGCAAGTATTGTGACACAGGATAGCCTTAGTGTTCCATAAACTAGAATTCATCTGTTTGAGAAATAGAAGGTAAAGTTACTTTCTGCAGTACAACTGTTGTCTGACGTTTTATGAAACCGTTTGAACTTGCTTGGCAAATGATTCCTTCAGGTCATGAACAAGGCATGCACGTGAATGGCTGAATGGTTAAGCATTCGCCTTGTGGTTATAGGTGTGTCTTGTGGTATAAACCTCAGCATCAAGTCTTAACAGACAGCTATTGTATCATTAAATTGATTCTTGTTATTAGATAGTAGCGCTACAAAACTTAGAGAATTAAAGCTCAAATGCTTCTCTTCTTCCTCCTGCTGTGTGAGCCTGTTGCTCCTGATGCGTGGCTTGATGTATTCCTTGTAGTTTGTTGCCATTTTCCTTCGTGAACGATCTCTTTATGCCTCCGGACGATCCTCTCGGTCGAAATGGACCGAGTCTGAATCAGTTCCTTACTGATCAGCAGCAGCAGCCCCAGCTTGGGTAAGCAAACTAAGCATTGTTTAATCATGATTGAAAGGAACCTTGTGATCACAGAGATCATGTCAAAGTTTTATTCACTGTTTAAAAATGATAATTTTGAGGGTCACCATGACTGATTCTGGCGGTTTCGAACTTCACATAAAACACATATGTGGCCAAGCAAGATAATCATTATGTTACATACTGCGCATTGTGATGGTGCATGGCCTTTCAGGGCTGATGCTCAATGACGTGGTCAGATGACCACAGTGGCCCGCCTGGTATACACGGCCCCAGCATGATGGGAGTTCGTAGGTCAGCAGGAGTGCAGTCTGCGATGAACTGGTTGATCCGACTAAGCTATCTACCGGAGGGAACCCCAACTTTCGAGCAGCTGTGTTGCAGGGCAGAGCCTCTTTGCTGATGTCCTGGACAATTTGGGTCACATACTATACCCGCTTCTTCTGCCAGAAAGGGCTTCCCCTACTCCCTGCACCCACGACCGAATCATCCCATGAGCAGACCATTTAATGCGTAAAATGAGAACGTTATATCTTAATTGATGTTTTGTTCTCCAAAGTGCGGTAAAGCATTTAGAATTAATAAAGAATATACTTATTTTATCTTAAAGCACCCTTAACCTTGCTTAGCTATTGAGCTGCATTAATCTATACTTCAATTAGCTCACTATTTTGTCATTTGGTCTGCCCAGTTCACTCTGTTCTTTAGACTTTGTTTAGATTTACATTCTTTAATTCTTTTGATTTAATTGTTTTCAGTCAGAGGAATCATAATGCAAACCCTCAGACTGGCAGCATTTCAAAGGTTAGTCAGCTTCATTACATGCATTATTAGGGGGCCATCCATATATTATGTATGCATGGAGGGGGAGGGGTAACTGAAATGCATGTGCTTGCGTACTCTTGCGAATGGGGGGTGATGGTGGGGGTCTACTGATAATGTACGTACGCAGAGGAGCCTTCAAATTGATTGGCCTTCAAGTGAGCTAGAGTTGTCTTTCCAGCTATCAGGTACTACCAGAGGAAGTAGGATTGTGGGATAGGTGTCACTTGTATGCCACCTTGCCTCTGAATGCTATCATTAAACTATCACACAACTCAACAGTGAGTCCATGGATTACTCATCCTTCAATCTGGCCTAAAGTGCAGACAGTCGCTGCCTGGACTTGTGGTACTGACACATTCTTCAGCTGGTCTGGGGGGGGGTACGTCAGGAGTATGTACGCAGGTGGGGGTGTGTGGAAAAAGTACGCGTGCGTACAGGGAGGGGTCCAATTTTTCCGGATTTTAGCCGACATAATATATGGATGGCCCCTTACTTCTGGAAAACACTTGACACAAAAAGTTTAACAAGAAATATTGGTTAACATGAAAATGATGCTTAGTTTGTTCCATCATCAGTGATGCTAGTGTAGACGGAGCAGTCCCTTAAGCTAGTCCTGGGTATGAAGTGTTAGCGACTTCGTTTTCTTAGCCTCGGCATATGAAGGTGGAAGCCCAGTCCTCTCCCTCACTGTTTCATCTTCCCACCGACAGTGTCAGTGTAATCATCAGCCGAGTTTGCTAGGAGGGACAGGTGGAGCAGAAATCTCTAGCCAAATTTATGCCCTGGCGAGAATTGAACCCCAACCTCTCAATTGACAGTCTAGTAAACTAACCACAACACTGTCGAGCACCCCACTTAGTCCTATATCATAAAACCTAGAATATGAAACTATCGCTTAAAATAAAAATATGCTTGTCCTGTGGAAGAAAATGCAATACGAAACCTTTGATAACAAATTTCAATTTTATTCAACATTTGGCTCCAGTTACGGTCATATTTTGTTTAATGATTGTCTTTATGGGCCTGTGTGCCGGTTTCCATTGAGATATTAGTTACATTGCCATGTTTTGACCTAAACCTTTTATAACCTTGCCAGCTGACAACATCATTGATTATGTTTGCATTCATCAGTAAATACTTTGTGTAGAACAGAATAAAAGATGTAGCATTTATAATTTATAAGCATTACATAGACGTCTGTTGCTCTTTCCACCTCTTGCAGCTGATGTACGCAGAACCTAGACTCCTCTTTTGACGCATGGCAGTGTTATAAGGAAATTTAACTTTTATTAATTATTTTTTACCATATAGAGAAGACTTAAATGAATTTGTGCAGTTTGTTTGAACATGTAACTTCCATTACAAACAAGAAAAAGGAACATGGACACCTATGGATGAGAAAGGGTGTGACATACATGTCAGCCATGCAGTGTTTTGCACTCCTATTGTTTGTGTTTTAGAATGCAAAACTGGTATCGGTAAAACAATGGTATCAGAATCGCTAAGGTGGTGGTCGAGTCGTCAAGAAATATGAAGAATAAAGACAAATATCTCACAATTGTGACTTCCATATTCGGTTTTAGAAGGATGTTGGAATTGAACCAGTTCTGCACAAATGTTTCACGTGTTTAACTTCAGCAAAGAATTAGTGCAGCAATAAACAGATTTTAACAAATGCAGATTCTGTATGAACTCTTCTTTCCTGAACACTTTAATGACAAGCCGCATTGGTTTCCCAGTCACTTTTAGTACACTCTCGTTGGTAAACGATAAAGGTACTGCGCACTGATTTCTGCATATATTGGTTTTATTTTTCAAAGACAAAACATATATACCCATTATAGAAGTGTTCATTAAGACTGTTTCCCCAGCTTAATTTATTCTGTAAGAATAACTTGCACAAAAACAGCATAAAGGGGCAACGACTGAGTAATAAAAATTGTCATCTGAGGAGAGGACGATTTCGTTTCTACGAAAAAAGAGGCCTTAAATTTTTCAGAGTTTGCGCATTTGAATTAAAAGCAACTGAAGAGAGAAATCTGCTTCTGCTTTGGGGCATGGGAGCTTTACTGATAATGAAAGAAATCAAACTATGGTCACTACAGTGGAAGAGCCTGTATAATAAGAAAAGAAAGCAGATGTGCATTTGTGCTGTGAACAACAATCGATTAAACTCTTCAATAATTCATGGATAATTACAAATCACATAAATTACACATCACCAAAGTTGAGAAAATAATCACCTACATGTATTTGTATGCTTATAAACGTTTACAGGAGTGCCTTCATGCTATTATCTTTGATGATCATGGATCGCTTATTGTAAAAAGATTAAGCACATTACATCATTTCCAAATAACAAGTCACCAAAGTTAGTAAATACTTATAATATTGTGGATTTGTAGTTGGTGTACAAACATTTACATATTTTTGTTAAATTATCTTAGATAACCATAGAAACACCATTTGTTTTTATCTTAGATAACCATGGAACATGCACTGTAAGAAGACTAAGCACATAATATCTCAACAGAATTTGATCAAGTCTAAAGCCAATATAAAAAGCTGTCGTTAGATTTAAGACAGAATTTAATTGGCAAAGTCTCAATTTGATGAAGCATTGGAATGCTTTATACATCACATGGATAAACTTGGCCAAATCTTTGGGGAAGGCAATTCTTACAAAAGCTATCCATGAAACTAGAACTGTAACAGCATTTACACTTCCAAGAGGGTTAGAATGTTCCAGGTATCGAAGTTTACGGTCTGTATGGCAACAACACAACAGTGCAGACCACACAAGTCACAAACATGAGCTAAATGTACATCAAAAACAGTTGAAAAAAGCCAACATAAAAAGCTTAGATTTAATTTTTAAACAATTCTTCAATAATTTGCGAATAATTACAAATCATAGAGTCACAAATCTTACAGTTATTTAAAAGTTATCATTAGATTTAAGACAGAATTTAATTGCCAAAGTCTCCAAGTCTGCTTCCCAGAACCTCTGATACTTTCTATGTTAGCTTTAAAAGTCCTGTTTCGTCATGCTGGAGCACCTCTGAGTATTCCCCTATAACTGCTTGAATGAATGAACTAGATTAAGTAAAGGAATGCTTTCTGACGAGTTACACTCCAGGGCCAACGCATCACATGGCAGATGCCTTTCCCCTTTCTGTCTGGGGTTTTAATCAGTTCATTTTGTAAAACTGACAATTGTAACCTGTGCTGTAAACCTGCTTATGAGAATGTTACCCAGCTGCTGGATTGCTTTCGTGGTTCTTAAACTTGGGCTGAAATATTTAACCCCAGAAGTCCAGGACCAGATCTGTCAGCAGAATCTCTGAAGAAGTGTGTTATATATGAGAAATTACCTAGTTACATTTTAAACACGTAATTTCATAGATTTACAGCCTAAAGATTGCAATCTTGTCAATAATTCTGCATCTTGGGTTGTATGGCTCTGAAACCGGGAATATTGATGACAGCAGTTATCACATTCTGTGAATTTTTTCATGGTCCTTGCAAGAACGAAGATCTGAGAGGTGGTTCCACCACTTCGGAAGGAAATTGTCTACGATCAGCTTAAACCATGGTGTAATCAGAGTGCCATTCTTCCTGGAATCGTCTAAAAATGAAATCAAGAATTACGTTAATTAGCTTGAAAACAGGCATAATTATAACAAGTCAACAAACTTAGTTCAGAAATAAAACAAAATTTATGATTATGAGATTAGCCAGCAGTGTTGGTGATGTTATATAGCTCCAGGTCAGCTTGTTCAACGAAGAACGCATTTTGCCTGCTGCTGGCAGAGATTTACAGGCCCCTCGCTTCGACACATTGTCATGAGCTCATCGGGCTTTTTCATGCACCAGACCGACGTTCCCCTTGCAACAGTCTTCCTTCAAATACATGTACATACTGTTTCAATTAATTCAGCTCAATGCATTTTCTGTTTACCTTAAATCGTAGTTGTTTAGATCAGTTGGATTTGCCATGTAAGCAGGAAAGGTGCTATATAAATCTTTTGTTATATTATATTATGAACGACCTTCCCCCCACGCTCAGGGCCAAACTAATGACTGGCTTTTCCTCATCGGTCTCACGTTCCCTCAAGGCATTTCTGTTTCCCTGGGGCTTCTGTGCTGAGAGAGCCTCTGAATAGTTTGCAAGAGGTGCTATATAAATTTCTAGATACAATATGATTACATATACTACACAAGCATATATATATGTATATACTACACTTTAGCAACACATACAGTACACCAGTAGCATAATAAAGTATGCAACGCCTTGAGAAAATGTTATGCAATGCTTGATACAAACATATGCATGCTCTCAAAATGAAACAAACCAATTAAATGTTGAAGGTTGTCCTTTGTCACATATTGCACATTCTTGACTTCACTGTCATTTGGCTGCAGAGTAACATTGAGCTGAGCGAAGATGATGTAGTCGATCTCGTGCTCTCCCCAGATTCCATCGTGTGGAACATTCACTGATTTGTAGTGGATCCGCGTCAGGTAGTGCATTGCGTCAAGTGGAACCTAGACAACCAAGGAACAGCTGTCATGATAAATAATGTCATGTAAAGTAAAAATAATGACAATAGTTAGTTAATTAATTTCCAAGTGAAAACAAATTAAAAATATCACCAATCGACATAATGTGGACAGCTTTTTTGTTGGTGTAAAGTACTCATGAGTTTACTTTTATGAAGCAAACCATACAGAGGATGAACAAGGCTAAACTACAGTAGCATCATAATAAACAAGAAACCAGAGACAACCTATTACATGCCGCATTGTAACACAAATTCCTATAATACCAGTCAGAGATATGGACCCAAAATTAGTTCAACTATAGAACATAAACTTAATATGACAAGATCTCACTATAATAGATGTGGCTTCCAAGATAGTGTTGTAACAAGCCTGAAGTGCAAATAATTAACTACAATACACCAGAAATTCGTTATTACTGTCATACCGGAATTCATGTAAAACTGAATCATGGCATATTAAACATTCATGATATGGTTTCCAAGACAGTGTTGTACATAAGTAATTATGTTCTTTATTACACCATTAACAAACACACAATGGGACAATAGCTAGAAGCATTGATTGTAAAACACAGAAGTAATCAATCGTAATAAAAGAAAATGATAAACAAGTATATAAGTAAGCAATTGTAATGAGTTTTAAGTACAAATAAGCTACAGGTACACAAGAAACTCATTATAACATTGATAGAAGCATTCTGAATAGCCGTTTAACGAGGTCGTGCTAAAACAAATTAAGTTTCTACAGGTAAATTAATATCATGATACATGTTCCCGACCATTAAACCAGAATTTATGTTGAAACGAAGTGTGTTGTTGCATAGTGTGTTGTGATATACTGAGTCTCTGGTGTATTAAGAAAATAACTAAATATATTAATAAATATTAATACTGTTGCACTGCTTTTAAAAATTGCCCAGCAAAACAATACCTACAGATGATAACTACACCAAAAATTAATAAAATGTCCATTATATTTTTGAATAATAATCTTCGTTTAATATTTTCAAACTGACAATTACGCAGTATGATTACAAATCAGTATGAACGGATGATCACAAGTTATTACACGAGTCGAATATTACCGGTAACTGTATACGGCAGCCTTGCAAGGCGCCCATCACGTCCTACATCTCATTTTCAAAAACGCGCCATCTCGCGAATTGATAGGCTGAGTGGACCTTGGGAGGGTTACGGGAGGCAATCCCGCTACCTACTGCACTTCACGCCAGTGATGTTACCACTACTCTATGGACACCCCCATAACATACCAATAACTAAGTAGAATCGCATGACTAGTGAATACAATTTCGTTTCTAGTACTCGCCTCTTCTGGTTTGATTCCCAGCTCATGCTCAAGTTTGCGCTGGGCCGCCCGTAGTACGCCATGTGCGCCATTTTCTTCAAGTTCTGCATCAAAATTCAGTGGATGACTGCAACAGGTGTTGGTCCAGTGACCTAAATGCAAACCATTTTGATTCATTATGGTCATGAAGATGATCACCTCTGTAATACTTTACCACCTTGATCACCATTATCAATATGATCATCCTCAAATCATTAACATGATTGTCACCATAATCACAAAGATAACTACCCTTCATAGTCACTGCTGCTGGTATCTTCCCATGGTTGCATATAGTATATGCTTAATGTAATTTCATTAAAATGATTTAAATTTTCCATACTTAATATAGAGGACATTGGTTATTAGAGGCAACCTGTAAATCCTGAGAAAATTGAGAGAAAAGGCAGCATGCAAATTTATGATGACTTTCATTTTAGTCCAATCCACAATATGGTTCAAACCAAACTTCAAACTCCAGAATATCAGATTACCTGGGTAGGTTATTTTTGAGAGTGCTCGCTGTTGGAGAAGCAGTTCCCCATTTGTGTTGAAGAGAAAGAAGCTGAATGCTCGGTGCAACATCCCTGCAAATCAACCAAAGTCAAAATAAATACCAAGTCACTTGAAAATCATCATAAAGTTACAGAGCTTCATCAGCAATACTATCCTCATATTCTTTGAAACTATCCTCATGCTTCTAAAGGCTATCCTCATTTTATTTGAAACTACCAACATGAAACTATCCTCATGCTCTCCAAAGCTATCTGCATGCTCTTTGAAGCTGTGCTCATGCTCTTTAAAGCTGTCCTTGTGGATATCTGTATTGGTTAACTCAACTAATCCAGACAAGGTTAAGGTAAATTCACTAATCTACCGTTAGACTTAAATACACATGGACTGCATAACATAATATGAATGAAGATTTATATTATACAGTGCAATTTTTAGAAAACTCCTCGACAGCATTACCAACCTAAAAATATGAATCCATCATCAAACACAGTGGTCTTCAGCGTTTAAGAAAATGGAAGCTTAAGGGTTCTCGTCGTAAGCATTCCAAAGTGCAGTCCCGGAATAGACAGACAACCAGCATAAACTTGCAGAGAAGATGCGTTATGACTTATGATCTGCTTGTGCATGATTGCCCATGGGTGAAAGCAGGAGAACTTTCTTCCAGCAGAATCAGTACTATAATTAGTAACTTCTGTAGAACTGGTGTCTAATGCACAAGGTATCAACCAGTGATGCACCAAAGCAATGCAGTGCATTGCTAGTAAAGTCCCTGCCTACCCTCCCTAGCAATGCAGTGCAATGCTAGTAAAGTCTCTGCCTAGCAATGCAGAGCGATGCTAGTAAAGTCGCCGCCTAGCAATGCAGTGCATTGCTAGTAAAGTCTCCACCTAGCAATGCAGTATGATGCTAGTAAAGTCTCCACCAAGCAATGCAGTGTGATGTTAGTAAATAGAGTCGCAATAAATTAGTTTTGTTTAGTAGCACTTAGAGAACGAAAGCTCGAGTTCTTGGCGTTTAAAGTATGAAGGCTCGAGTTCTTGATTTAAGCTGCAAAGCAATCCATTCCAGAGTGAAGTGCATGAATAGACAACAAAAACGCAATATCTACCTTTTTCGATGTTGGTCCACAGGTGACAGACTTTTTTTGAGGCTTCTCCAACCTTGACATCATCCTCGTTTATGAGAATACATTCCTCATCCATCAACTTTGCCTGGATTTCATCGTAACCCTTTAGAATTGAATCCACTGATGTGGAGGCCATGCTCTGTGATGTAACTGAAGACCTACCTTAAACAAGTGAAATACTCTGTAACAGTCCTCAAAGGTTCAGGTAAAGGTAGGCTAATTAGCTGTTTATAAACCTTTTTCAACTGCAATGGTACTTGTACAAGCACCAACCACAAAGGGATTAAAGGATGAATTTGCCCACGTCGTGTGGTTCTCCATAGTGATCGCTCATCTAAGACTTAATAACATCAATGAAACTTCACTGTGCTTGCCAGCATTCTACACAAGGCCCAGAGTCAGACCGCCCAATTAAATGCACATGTAAATGTGTACATTTTTATAGCGAAAGTATGCCCTCGACCATGTTCATTTTTCAGTGAATTGATCGGGTGAGATCCTTCATCACCAAATTATAATAGGTTCAGCCAAGCGCTCGGGGGTAGCAGTTGACTGTTGATGCTGCATTTATTGTTATAGCGGGTAAATTATAGCGGGTAAATGCATTCACCAACTGAACAACCCAGCAGTTACTGTGGTTAGTGTATCATGTGCAAATGGCAAAAAATGCATTGAACATTACATTGAGATTTAAACCCATGACACATGTGTAAAGTGATCAACTGTTATAAATCAGCCACCAAAGTACCCAAGAGCAAGTGCCCAAATATAACAGATACCTTGCAAAAAAAGCAGATGCTTTTCTGATGGTCATTTAAGGCAGTGGTACACTGCTACATGCTTCAACCGATGGATTCACACACGCAAGCATTTCATTAATTAATTCTATACACTAAAAATTTTAAGTCATGTCCTATTCTTAATTATCAGAGCTCTCTCTGTATATGACACTTTTTTAATCATCAGCTTTTTGTTTAAAAAAATTATATCGTTCCGTCAATACTTTCAAGCCTCTCAAAAAGCGTTGATGATGTGCAGGTTTCAGAAATTGAAGTAGTAATGGCTGATGCCATCACTGTTGTTGACTTCAGAATACATAAAGCTTATTTTTAGACTAAATTAGTTTTTTTTAGCTCTTCACTTATTATTAAAAGTGTGCTTTACTACTGGCAACATTTAGGAGTGCTTGCTACCATTCTATTCTGTTCATGAAATTTGACATGGATTTCTTAAAATTGTTCATTTTTTATTACAATCAGGTAAACATAATTATGGTAAACATAATTATGATTAATCCGCTCTCCTTGACAACATATTCCTGAGGTGTAAAAGGTGATATAAAGATAGATAACATTCAATACTACTCAAGATATGTAGGAAGAAATGTGATGAGTCATGTTGATCGAAGAAAAATCACCTAAGCAACGTAGCTGCCATAAAATTAATCGCCGAACTTGTACATAAATGACAATATGGATCAAATGAATTACACGATGAATGACGACTGAACGCTTACATTTTAATGACTAACTTGTCTTATTTTACCTACCGACTGCGGACTGACGTCCAATCTACCACACGTTTCGACAATCCAAAGGGGTGGTTGTTCGTCTGAATGAAACGTACGGCCTTCACAGTAACTGTTAGCCCTAAGATCATTTTTCTCGCCATCTCATCAGGCCATATTATCCTTTAAATTGGTTTATTTTCATGCAATCTGTGAACATCATACGACCGTGGGCCGCCCAAATAATGATCAGGCCACACGATTGGCCACACTCGGCACCATCGACTTATATTACGTAATATAAGTCGATGCTCGACACCACGGCCACCACAAACTATCTCGTTATATAGCGCTATTCCTCAGCGAGCTCCAACATATTTTAAGCTATGGAAATAAGTAAGCTGAAGTGAGTTCATACAGTTTGAGAAACCTCGAGTAATGCATACGTTAAGACGACCGTAATGCAAAATTCGTGCGTTGTTTCTTAAACGTTTAAATTGTCATGGTTTGATTGAATGTCACGCCTGTCATTAGGGGTCTGTGTGTCATAAGTCATCAATCAATCAATCAATCAATCCTTTTATTGAAGCCATTTGAAGTACAAGGAAAATACAACATAAAAGTTTGAACTTTGGCAACAAGAGGAGACCCAAGAGGGATCTTGATCCCGCTTAGCAGGGCCACCTATAGTTAACATTTATCGTAATACAAGTAAATGTCAGCACAATCAATACTTTTAACGGTAACATCGATCAAGTTATATGATCAGCAGGTAAAAGAAACAATGATAGAACTCTTAACTAAAGAACTTAATTACCAGTACACATGGATTCCAACTAAGGTATAGGGGCCTACAGATCAATAATTGTCATTAGTTACAAAGAGATGAAAAAGTCATAACCATGGGTTATCTTGTAATAAAGCTATGGCCGTTTATTTGTAAGACAAACTTTCACTTTAGGCATCTGGGAATCTCGGCTCTGCCCTGCAGCGTTCCACTTAAGATTGAAACCCCACTTTGCACGCTATCCTATTTTGGTTCTGCTACACCATTATGGCCATGACCAACGATTTCCATCAGAGCACTATTACAGATAATGGATAAACACATCGGGAAAGATCTCACCTTGCAGGCTGAAAATATGAAGATTATGGCCATATGGTCATGGCCATAATGATTGGAATGAAAATAAACCGATATCGAGAGAACCGCAGCTCCTTCCTAGGTTTCTAAATTCTTATATCAATGGTATCGTAGCCGTGTCGATCGATCTGATCTTGTGGCAATCGAACTTTGTTCTTCGGGCCTATATAGGCCTAGTTGGTATAGTGGCCCTACCTTTTGACAACCCCTCCGACTTGACGCAGCGCTCATGAATAAGCCCTGCTTTTAACCAACGCTTTAGAAATTGCCGAGATTAGAATTATAGGGGCCTACGACCAGGAAAAGCCAAAATGAAAGTCATAAAGGACGTCCGCAATGAGGGGAGGGGATTTTGACCAGTGCAGACGTCTGCATCTAAGTTTCCAAATTTCAGATTTCTAAACACCTGGTTTCAACCTTCCCCGAGAGACAAATAGGTCAGTGAGGTAATTGCCTAAAACATCATGCCGTGACGTACTACAACTTTAAAACAGTGTGGGCTTACTTTCCAATTTTAAATAGCATATGTATGTATGCTGGTTGACATTTTAAGTAAGGTGATTTTAACTAAGATAGGGCCTAGAACTGGTAGCTCATTAATGACATTAGTCACAATGTTGGCTTTTCTTTCATTGGCTTTGGCGTGTCCGCAAGGGGAGGCATGGGCGTAACTTTAGTCTAAAAAGTGGGGGGTACCAAAATTTTGGTCTGAAAAGTGGGGTACCAATTTCTTCTCCACTTTCGCTTTTCGCATGATGGCCATTTTGAACATGCTCCCTGCCAGTATTCTCATTACTTTTGGCTCTTGGTTTACGTTACCTGTGTATACTTTCGTACTTTTGGCGATGACTCCGTTAACGTTCTCTGGGAAGGCACAATAGTAAAATATTGATTGGCATTCTTTAAAAAGTGGGGGGTACAGTACCCCCCAGTTCAAAAAGTGGGGGGTACGGGTACCCCTCGTACCCCCCACAAATTACGCCTATGAGGGGAGGGTAGGTCAAATGCGGACAGGGGGTCGAAGGAGGGGGTCCAAAGTAGGTCATATTTTGCGGACGTCCCATGGATGACCCCAAACAAGTCCATCTAGAGCAGCTGCAACATGCAGGCCTATACGCTCTTCTGACTCGCATCATCGTCGTATATATTCGGATTGACGAATTGAGACACGCAAAGATGACGAATTCGGAGTATAGTAGTTACATTCACTGTCAGAGTAATGTGACGTTCAAAGTCTAGTGGACCACATCCAATCCAACTACGGTATTGTGATGCCATTTTTGGTCAATCACGCAAGTACGAAAACCTATATAACGCTTTTCGTATTAACAGATGATCAACTATTTAACAATTATATTACGGTAAAAGCACCACAGCGGTGAAGAGAAAATTTAAGACTGTGGAAAGAAAAGCCTCTCCGTTCTGCATTGGATGTTTGCCGATTTTTTGTAGCAGCCAATATCAGCTGAATGACGGCGAGACAAGCGTCGTACGGCCGTCTGAAAGTGGTGGAGATGCTGGCCAATATCAAATGCCGACCAGATTTTGCTCCATTGATGCCCGTGCAAACTCAGCAGAGTACAATAACCACACCTGTCGGGTGGAAACTTAACAGGGACAGAACTGCCCACCCACCCTCATATGCCGAGGCTAAGAGAAACGAAGTCGCTAACACTTCATACCTATGGCTGCCCCTAAAGCAAGTCTCAGTTTCAACACTTCAACAAGCTGCATTGGTTTCCCAGTCGCTTTTATTACACTCTAGTCCAGCGGTTCTCAACCTTTTTAGACTCGAGGACCACCTCTAAATTTTGTGTATCGGTCGCGGACCACCACTAAAAATTGTGCCAAGAGCCAATTAATACAAAATAATTTTTTGCCATAAATCCTTGCATTATTAGTTTCCTGCTGCCATCTAGCCGATTCTAGTGATTGAAATTTTAAAAATTGAGAAAATTTGTCTTTTTGCATGCTTTTAATTGTGAAAATCTAAATTTTAGACCTTGCTCGCGGACCACCAGGCAGATGGCCGCGGACCACAGGTCGAGAACCACTGCTCTAGTCATTAAAGTGTTAAAAAGGGCAGCAAGGATCGCTGCACCGTGTTGAATGCGAAGATGCAATCCACTGTGGCGGTCCACATAAACAAAGCTTGACCAGAGCGCTGCCTCCATCACTCAACCAATTCCTATTAGTGGAAAGTTGAAGTTGAAGAATGTACTCATCAGATGGACCCACGCTCCCCAGATCCCACACCTGCTCAAACTCTTCAATTTGAATTATTTGATGTACTTTTTGTCTAAAACAACTATCATCTCTTGCAACAATTAATTAATTTTAATTCCGAATTCGACATCTTCCATTCAGTGCACGCATAGCTACTTTTCATGCTTCAAGCATCACATATTTGCATAAAAATTTTGATGTCACAAACAAACATTACAATGAAACAAACTCTGATCAGACTGAAGCTTTTTATTTTTCAACTTCAATCAATCAAGAAAACATAAATCCAATGTCCGCAAACAGTTGCTCTAGAATCGCAGCTTCTGGAAGAACCACCTGTTCTTTCCGGATTTGTACCTGAAACAAAAACCAAACAAGTCAAAAACAAGTAATGCACTATTCACCACACAAAACAGGAAATGACTCGGCAAGGTTTTAAAAAATTGCTGAAAAAGCAAGGTTCGCTCTGAATTTATGACCATGCTCACAGATTTCAATATGCTAGCAGAGAATTCTAAGTCATATTCATTTCTGCAAAACGCAGTCAAAAAGAACACATTTTTCATAAATCACATCTTTTGAGTAAAAATACTTGGCAAAACGCCTCATAAATCGCCGATATTAAAAATTTACAAATTCTGCCTGTAATACATATCTCATCACCATCAGTTCATGGCGGCGATGGGTACGAATAAATTATCTCCATTGTCCTCGGTCATTTGTCAAGCCTCAGTCTTCCAAATGATGTTATGTCCTCAGTTTTACTATCTATCCGTCTTAAGTCTTGGTCTGCCTTTGCGTCTTTTTCCTTCGAATCTTGCATGTAGTCACTATATAATAAATCATAAGAAACCATGCATTGGGATGTCCGAGAAGATAGTGGTTCCTACCGTTCTTCAAACTTCGCCTTCATCTCCTGATTTGCCTTTTTTCGGAGGGCACCATCCTTGAAGATATCCTTGTTTACGACACGCTTGTCAACCTCAACATCAACGGAATACCTGCACACCAAATCTGCTCAATTTTAAACAACGGCAAAATACAATCAAACAAATTTTAAAACTCAAAGTGAACGATTCGTTGACACTTGCATCTAAATCGCACCAGAAAGTGCAAGTTCAGCCAACAAAACTTAATTAAGCTAAGAAAACCATCAAACAAAAAGCAGAAAGACTTGTAATGCCACGTTCATACAGCAGTTTCACAAAAAATGCTATAATTGAAAATTTACTGAGGCATATATTACTCTACCACGGTGTCTGATCAACCAGGTAACAATACAAGGTTGGAATTCTCCATGGTATACTACCAAATGCAAATTTAAAACTACATAAGATATATATTTTACAGTTTTTAGAGATGCATTATAATGCTACGGTAATTTTTTTATGTTTTCATCAAGTCTAATTCGCTTGTTTTTAGGTAGAAAGACCACAGCCCTGCACGAGGACATGTCTGAACTGTTACCAATTATTTTACAGCATTAGCATGAAGACTTATTGTGGCCGGAAGTTCCCACAAGCGGTTAAGTCTACTCTAGATGGTAATACAGGTGGGATTTACGTGGGAGGCCCACCACTTAAGTTTTCTAGTTCCGAACAGGTTGTTGTTCATGAACAATAACATAAGAAAGATAGCATAGATAGCTCCTTTCTCTTGTAGGGTAGTCTTACTACAATGACAATTTATAGTGCACAATTAGAACAAATTGTTTAGACTTCATTTGATCATCTATAGTTATCTTTTCTCACCTTGTTGGCAGGAGATGGTTATAGTTGTAGACCTTAATGAAGGCCTTAACCTTGGACCTCTGCTTGATCTTCTTCTTGCCCATTTTCTTTGTGACGGAGCGTGGGTATCTGGAGATACCAGCAACAAGTGCATGGCCGTACGGCTTATCCGAGGAACCATCATCGTAGTTCTGCGACAAAAAAGGAAACAGGTACTAAACTTGTTTTGATTATTATATACATCTGATGAACTGGCTAATCAGGCCCCTCATCTGAAGTTAACAGATTGTTCTTTGTACCATTGTAGGTTAAACTGTTACAAATATGATCAAGTCCCATAGATCATTCAGTATAGGGGCATTGCAGTTGGACTCTTACAGTCGTGGCTTCGAGCGGTCACGACTTCACAGACTCACAGCGTTGGGCTGTCGTGACTTCGAATGCTTTGGATGCCCTACTCTATTTCTGGCTAAGGGCCGGTGGCTAATTTGAAGTTCTTCTTTCACCATCCTGCCAAGGTTCAAAGATAAATTTGATCAAATCTTGCTCTAAATTATTGTTTTTGTACCACTCTAACACTTTAAAAAAGCATGTAAGAATTTAACTACAACTGCCTATCATCACCTTCTAACTTGATTGGCTGGCAGGGTCTACCCAAATCCCTGAAAGTGACGATAATGCAAAATTGATCAAATTCACCCAACAATTTTACCAAGTGTTCAGATCGTGAAAATTAACATGGACAAGTCGTACAACATCCTGAATAGTACATTTGAAACTACCTTGAAAAGTTGAGAGAGGCTTGCATAAATAATTTTGTTTTAACTCAGAAAACAGATTTCATGGACAAGGTGGAAATTCTGTTTTGAGGATTGGGGTTTCACAATGCACCCTGGTTGGCACCCCAATATGTTGTCACGAGGTTGACAAATCAAGATTGCTGACCATAATACCTATTTTATATCTGAAGTTAAGAGAATTAACTAGCAATAATTTCAGAACTTCATGTTCAAAGTAAAAGCCTTAAAGGCGTATCTAATTACCTTTACAATGATAGCCTTGCGGCCTGCATAACGTCCACCGAGGACAAGGACAACTTTTCCGTTTTTCATGAACTTGCCCATTCTGTCGTCTGACAAAAACACAAAAGAGCACAGATTAGCAACTGAAAAATTGCAACCAAGTCTCTAAACATTTAACCTTTTCATGTTTCATTTAAATTACCGATTACTGACACATTTCTAAGGTGTGAGACAGAACACATCCATTAATCTACATTAATCATAATTCATAACTGCTATGAAATCTGCAAATTATCTACGATGTTACTGCTTCAAAGTTGAACATTTTTCTCTTTGCAAAAATGACATACCACGTCAACTAATATTTAGTTCCGATTTTGATAGAACAAAAACGTAAAGATGGCGTGTAGTAAAATTATGGCAAGCACTTAAGAAAAGCACGTAAAGCACGGCATTTTCATCGGCGATTGGTATTGGTAACATTAACGCAAAACAAGTATAAAATTTGACCCAAGCCAAAATTTGGTTTTCAGCCAACAGCAGGTTTGGAGTTTGTGAATATATCTAGTCGTTATAGTAGCGCATCACTCACACGCAAACGACTCGTGACTTAGGCTTTACTAACCACATAAAAATAATTAGAAACTTGTTATAAAAAGCCACAAAACAAAATAATATATTTAATATAAAGCCCCTTTATTTCAAGGTCTAAAGTTTTACAGATATTGTTGTAACGAAGTTTCGATTACAGAGGATTTAAAATAATATCAACTACAACTCCATTTACCTCTCGAGTTAGAAAATAAAAGGGTTGGCTCTTCCGGTATTCCACACGGCAAAGTCTTACAGGATGTGATCGAGTATATCCAAGATAGTATATAGTAAGTAAGATAAAATTACGTCTTCAAATTCCTTCTAAGAAGCTGGTTCTTTTTACGAAAGAAAGTTCGAAATCCTAAAATAACTGCACAATAAGTAAAAAAGTAACGAACTAGTAGTAATCGATTTTATTTTGACTGAGCGCCCATCATAAGCTGGTTCCCGCGGCTTCGTTTCTTTGGGCACTGTAAACATCTCGAGTTTACGATTAGGCCTACTAAATGCGAAGAAATGAGTTGACCTTAGGTTGAATCTACACGCTGTACGTTGCACGTTATTCTGTAGCGATTGTATAACCTAGATTTATCACGTTTAGTAGTCATAAAAGCATGGTGTCACACCGCACCATGGTACAGCTGAAAAAGAGGAAATTAGAGATAATAAACATAATAGACTAGGGCCCTACGCGAATAAAAGTAGGCTAGGAGACGAGTGACCTGGAGATAAAATGACATACGCATTCTGGCTACCTGCGAGGCACCTATAACTCTCAAAGTAACCACTAACTTTGAAAGTCAGCAGCTAGCTGCGCTGGCTTAAATGATGGAAAACGATGTGTTACGGATATATTTGAGTCTTTAGATAAGTTTAGGGAGAAGCAAAGCGCAGTAATGAAGCCGGGGCCACACGATGATCCAGCCGGCAGGCTCCTCGTTGAAAGCTGACGTTGGTAGGCCTATGGTTCTCTTAATCCCTGGCCTAGCAGAAGGTGTGAGTAGTTTTGAAACACTCCAAGCGCTCCTGTTGGCTGAGGCATGAAGACTTCGAAGTTGCACCAGTCTTGCATATGTCCACGTAGCCTGTGACGTAGGTCAACGGTTGACCTGCCGAAGAGTGTCAAGGCCGCTCGAGTGACCCACTTTGACCATCCCAGCCGATTATATTATACAGATAATTGTAACTGCATTGTAATTAATGTGGATATGGTTGAAATACGGTTTGAGGGAGTGTCCTGTTCATTCGTTGGGCACATAAAGATGTACGTATAGGCCTACCGTCCGACAACATTTAATATGGCGACTAAGTCGTAACTAAGATTTTGTTAAAACAATGATAGTGCAACTATCATTGAAGCTTCTATTCTGTTAGAGTCGAGTTTGTAATTAACGATTAAACGTTAAGCTAGGCCTACGTCGCGCAAATTCCAGTTCCATGAGATTATGTACCGTTAATTGAACCGTTTCGCAGAAGGGTGAGTATAAAAATGCATCCACTGCTAATTAAGAATGTTATGCATTTGGAAGCATCTGAAAACTGTTCTTTATCGCCGGAGTTGGACTGGGAGCGCCTCTCAGTAGGTGTCTTGCAGGGGCGCTATATAAGTCCACTAAATGAATGAATAATGAATGAATGAATAAATGAATGAATGGTGCATATATGCATGACCAATAAAAATGATGCATCGGCTATAATTGCTGCTGCATAGGCCTACTGGTTCAATTTCCAAAGCTGGAATTTAAGTGGAATTGGATAGCCTTATTTCTAGTACTAATCCGGTTAGCTGCTTTGGCTCGGGAACACGTCCCTTGCCCTCTATAGGAGCGTGCGGTTGCCGGGTCGCTTACCGATGAATCTAGGGCTAGGACGGGCCGTACACGGGGACTTATATTGTGTGGCACCCATTCAACCGGGCTGTGGTGGTGATGGATCTCGTCTGATCAATTCACCGTATAATGAGCACGGTCGAGGTCATACGGTCGCTATAGAAAAAGCCTACATTAGTGAAGGCTATCAATCATTTGAGCACAATCATCTGGCAACTTGACCTTAAGCTAACTATGGGCGCTATATGAATATCTGATTGCATTACATTACATTAGCTATATATTCACCTTAATCCTTGATGATCTATCAAAGTAATCTGGATTATAAATGCGCGTATGTCGTTGCTACTGCCGTTCCCAAGATGGCACCAGCCTGACCTGAAAACCTTCGCTGTTCGCTAGGTGGCGCTCTCTCATTCAATTTCACGTGTAACGCAAACACCAAAGTGTTCTTCAGATGGCGACACTCCCTGTAGTTTCTGTCAGCGTAGCAAGCATTATTTAATCGTAATCGTAAATTCCAATTTTCTAAAGCGCCAGTCTAAGAGCTAAGCGTAAAGCACCAGCTTATTCACGAGCGTTGTGTCGTATCCGAGGGGTTGTCCAGAGATCAATGTCCACTGAGGTCCGAGTCCGGTTGCCAGAGAGATCATTAGGCCTAAACATCAATTGATGACGACATCGAGGTTCGAGCGGAGCACTGTTTCAAATACAATTATATTACTCAGAAGTGCAAGTTGTAACTCAGAGCCACTGGCGGCGATCTTGTTTGACATTCATTCATTCATTCATTCATTCATTCATTCATTCATTCATTCATTCATTCATTCATTCATTCATTCATTCATTCATTCATTCATTCATTCATTCATTCATTCATTCATTACGACATTTATATAGCGCCAAGAAGGCTACTCACAGGCGCTCCCCAGGTGACAGGTGGGGGAGGGACACTTTTGAACTGATCTGGTTATAAAAGAGGTGAATTTTTTCGAGCTTCGTGTTTCTTCAAAATTTGGGGTAACAACTGTATACTGTGTCCCCCCACTATTAAAGGTGGGGTCTTGTCCTCGCCCCCCCAGGATCGCCGCCCATGCTTAGAATACAAGTAGCCTAGGGCCTGCAACTCAGATTACATCAACTCGAGTTACAGGTAGGAGTAAAGGTACTCTGATGCCAACCACAATTAAGTATGCCTACACTGTGAGAATTACACGCCATGCAAACACTAGCGTTATCTGAAGTTTATTTTCACAATGTAGGCAAACTTTATGACACTGCAGGAATATCAGCCACAAGTGTGTTGAAAATCGATTTAGTGTCACCTGTTTGTGCATTGTCTAGACAGGCTTGAACAGATTTAAACTCAATGTTGCATAATACAGCGCTATAATAATTAAAATTAGGCCTACGTCGTTAATATTACTCAAGTACAAGTAAAATTAAGCACTATCATTGCAAGTATGAGGAAAGAATCGGAACAAGTAGGCCTACTTCGTACTTTTATAAATAAATAAGTAAACAAATAAAATATTGTCATATTTGCACCCAAACTAGATTTTTCATGATGCTTCATCGGATTGTAATCATCATGGTGCTTGGAGTCGTCTGGAATTCGAACCCACATTCTTTGCTCTGTTCTGCTCTTCCAACCCAAGGCATGACGATCAAACGGACCGGAAGTGCAGAAGCCGGTACTTCTGTCCTCGCATGGCAAGAAACGTCTCCGGGAATGAATCTCCTCACAAGCACCGACACAAGAAACGATGGGAGTGAAGGAGTCCGCGAAGAAGGAACGGATCAGAACGGCGCCACGGTTGGTGAACAGAATAGGAATGAAGCCACCAATCGTTACAGCTCAGTTTCTTATTTATACAATGATACAACAGATGAGACAGCGCAGAAGAACGTACGTAATAACAATACAAATAGCACTATATGGGGAAAGAAGAACAATGTAGACCCTGACTACAGCAGCGAAAACTTGATATCAGATTATGGTCCATTTACATTTCCTGGACCCGAAATTGCAACCAACACAATCGAAAAATCAACCCCAGTTAGAACTATAGCTACGACCCCAGAACCCATATCAGATAAAATTCAAGCAGCTTTAGATTCTAGCTTAGACGCTAACGTGGAATCTGAATTTACATCCTATATACTCCAGACGCTTGATTCATCACCGTACACAATCTCTTCAGCAGCATCTCAGCCAGATGCAATCCCAACGTCAGCGTTTAGACCTGACATGACGCCAGCCTCGGTATCTCCATCGGAAATAGAGATGACACTCACGTCTTACACGGTGCTAACATCGAAAGACTCCACACCAGACATCGTCTCAGCTACAGAAACATCATCACCACAAATAAAGCTGAAATCCAAAATCGCGGTCGATGCCATCTCTGCCTCAGAGTCAACACAACGCACTATTGCAGCATTCGAATTTAAATCTGACTCAACCGTAAAAGCAGATTTCACTGCATCCCAGATATCAGCAGATGAATTTCAGATATCAGATTCCACACCAGAGGGAATTGAAGCCTCAGAATCTACATCTGACAAAATCGTAAGCTTCGGGACTTCACCGGGTGGACCAATATTCACAGTCTCAAAGTATACACCTGACATGCTTCTGGGACCAGAGTCAACGACAGGCTCATTCGTCACATCATCTTCCGAAAATGGCATAATCCCAGTCTCAGAATCTATAGCAGACACGTTCCAACCATCAGTGGCCGAAACAGGTGTGGCCATCGCTTCAAAATTCAAGTCGGAGAAATTTTCAGCACAATCACTGACACAAGAATCAAGCACAGCATCAGATCTAACGCCTGTATCAAACACGGCATCGGATCCGACACCTGTATCAGATGTATTGCTATCGTCAGAGTACCCATCAAGCACAATTACAGCCTCAGAATCGACCATAAAGACATCAGCCTCGCCCTCAGCAACGTCATCAGGCACAATTCCAACCTCGGAGTCTAAGACTAAGCTGTTGCCTGAATTAAAATCCACACCAGAAATATTCATAACGTCGGAGTCGTCACCAGACAGTGTATTGACATCGGATTCTAACCAAGAGATAATCTCAAGATTAGAATCTACACCAGATGCGAACTTGAGATCAGAATCTGCATTCTACAGAAACCCATCTGCGGAATCTACACTCGACGAATTCTTGAAAACGGAGCCCACATCAGATACAATCGCAGTCTTAGAATCCAGATCAGACATAGCGTTAGGATCAGAGTCTCCATCACACGTAATATCGGCTTCAGAATCAACCACAGGCATAACCTTAGACTCGACATTTTCACCTGGAATAACACTGACCTCAAACTCTGCATCTGCAATCAACTTTCAGTCCATGCCAAGGACCAACTCAGCTTCACATTCAACACAAGACGTATCAGAAATTACACAAAGTATGCTCTTAACCCCGCAATCTACCACACACATAACTCCAGCCTCAGAATCTACACCAGATATAGCCTTAACCTCAGAATCTGCATCAAACATGATCACAACACCAGACTTCACACCAGCTACAATCAGCACAACATTGTCTGAACCAAACTCAAACCCCACTTCAGAATCTACTCCACTTATAACACTATTCTCAGATTCTACACAGGACATGATCTTACACTCAGAATCTAAACGAGACATAATATCCACGTCATCATCTAAAAGAAACATAACCTCCGCAACTCAATTTACCCCAGGCACAATCATAGCCTCAGAATCTACACCAGACATAAATTCAGCTTCAGACTCTATATCAGACGTAATCAGAAACTCCAGATCCACTGCAGACCCAATCTTCATGTCAGATTCGACTTCAGCTTTTAAATTTAAAAAAGATACAGTGACAGCTTTGAAACGTAGAATTCCAAAGTCGGAATCGACATCGGACATTACCTCAGTATCGGAATCTATTTCCTTAGACTCACATTCTGCATCTGAAATCACCTTGGCAGACACAATGTTTTCCCTAGAGTCTAGCACTGGTTTAAACTTTGACTCAAAATTAACAGCTGGCATTACGTCAACCTCAGAATCTACACATGACTTAGTTTATCAATCCACAGCAGTCACCGCCACAGCCACAAAATCAATAGTAGACCTTACCTTGTCCGCAGGTTCACTTCCGGTAACAGTATTAGCAGACGATATAAACTTAACATCACAATTTCCACGAAGCACGCGTTTAAATTCAGAAGAACCGGACACAATCTTATCCCCAGAAGCTACATTAAAACTAGCCCTAGACTTAAAATCTACCTCAGACATAATCAAATCCTCAGAACCCATTCGAGATAAAAACTTAGCCTCTGATTATACACCAAACATAACCTTTGCTTCACAGTCTACTCGAGGTATAACGTTAGCTTCAGAATCTACCCAAGGCAAAAGTTCAACTTCAGAAACTAACCCAGACATAATCTTGCACTCAAGTTCTATTCCAAACATGACATCAGCCTCAGAATCTAACCCAAGCACAATCTTACACTCAGCATCGATACCAAAAAGATCAATTGCAACAACGACTCCCTCAGACATAACCTCATACTCAAATTCCACGCCAGAAATAAGCTTAGCATCGAAATCTACATACGACATAACTTTGATCCAAATACCACCCGCACACACAACTCTAGACTCCACAGCTAACCAAGATACAATTTTAGGCTCAATTTCTACAACAATCTTTAGTTCAACATCTACTCTAGGTATAAACATAGCCGCAGAATCACCCTTAGACAAAAGTTTATTTTCGGAAAGTTACTTATCAGACACGATCTTACGAAATGAGTCTACGCTAGACACAATCATAGCCACAAAATCTCTGCCGGTTGTAGTATTTGCGTCTGTACAAGACATAAGCTCAAGCAAATCTACACCGGAAATAACCTCAGGCATAGAATCTACCCCAGATATTACCCCTACCTCAGAATCTACTGTAGATGCAATTTCAATCTCAGCATCTACCAAAGAGATAACCTCAACCTCAGAATCTAAACCAGATAAAACCCCAACCTTAGAATTCACCCCAGACGAAACCTCAACTTCAAAATCCACCCTAGATGTAGCGTCAACCTCAGAATCAAACGTTGACGTATTCTCAACTCCAGAATTTACTTCAGATATATCCACAACCTCAGAATCTACCATTGATATAACATCAATCTCAGAATCAACTCCAGATGTAACCCCAACCTCAGATATTACCACAAATACATCTCCAACCTCAGAATCTACCATAGCAATAAAGTCAATCTCAGAACCTATGCCTTATATAAACTCAGCCTCAGAATCCATCCCAGATATAAAAGCAACCTTAGAATCTACCCAAGATGCAATCTCAACTCCAGAATCTATCCCTGATGCAGACTCAGCCTCAGAATTAAATTCAGATGAAAGGTCAACCTTCGAATCTACCCCAGATCAAACGTCAACCTCAGAATCTACCCTAGATGTAAACTCAACTCTAGCATCCATTCCAGATGTAGCGTCAGCCTCAGAATTTATCAAATATATAACTTCAAGCCCAGACTCAACCTCAGATGTTACCTCAATCCCGAAATCTACCCTAGATGTAAAATCAACTCCGGAATTTATCTCAGATATAACGCGAACTTCAGACTCTACCATAGATGCAATCTCAACACCAAAATTTACCCTAGATATAACTCCAATTGCAGAATCTACCCTAGATCTAACCTCAACTCCAGAATCTATCACGGATGTAGCACTAACATCAGAATCTATCCCGGATGTTACGTCAACCTCAGAATCCACCTCAGATATAGCTTCAAACCCAGAATCGAACTCACCAATAAATTCAAGCTCAGAATATACCTTACATACATCATTAACCTCAGATTCCACCCCAGATAAAGTCTCAACCTCAGAATCCACCATAGATATAAACTCAAATCCAGAATTTACCCCAGATATAACCCTAAACTCAGAATCTATTGTAGATGCGCTTTCAATCTTCGCATCTGCCACAGATGCAACCTCAACCTCAGAATCTAAACCAGATATAACCTCAAGCTTAGAATCAAACCCAGATGTAACCCCTACTTCAAAATCCACCCTTGATGTAACCTCAATCTCAGAATCTAGCGTTGACGTAATGTCAACTTCAGAATTTACCCCAGATATATTCCCAACATCAGAATCTACCATAGATGTAATATCAAACTCAGAATCAACTCCAGATGTAAGCTCTACCTCAGATTCTACCCCAGATATATCCTCAACCTCAGAATCTTATCTAGCTGTAATATCAATCTCAGAACCTATCCTAGATATAACCTCAGCCTCAGAATCCATCCCAGATACGATAGCAACCTTAGAATCTGCCCCAGATGTAACTTCAACCTCAGAATCTACCCAAGATGCAATCTCATCTTTAGAATCTACCCCAGAAGTAGCCTCAACCTTAGAATCTACCCTAGACGCAATCTCAACTCCAGGATCTATCCCAGATCTAGCCTCAGCATCAGAATCAATTGCAGGTGTAACATCAGCCTCAGAATCCACCTTAGATAAAACTTCAACCCCAGACTCAACCTCAGATGTAACTTCAATCGCAGAATCTAACCCTGATGTAGCCATAGCCTCAGAATCTATCCCAGATGTAACCTCAATCGCAGGTTCTATTCCAGATGTAATGTCGACTCTAGAATTTACCTCGGACATAACCCCAACTTCGCAATCTACCCTATATGTAACCTCAACTTCAAAATTTACCCCAGATACAAAAACAATCCCACATTCTACCGTAGATATAATCTCAACTCCAGAATTTACCCCAGTTATATTCCCAACTTCAAAATCTGCCGTAGAAATAACATCAATCTCAGAATCAATTACAGTTGTAACCTCAGCCTCAGATTCTGTCCCAGATATATACCCAACCTCAGAATCTACCCCTCCTTCAAAATCGATCGCACAACCTATCCTAGATATAGCCCCAGATTCGGAAACCATCACAGATATAACAGCAATCTTAGAATCTACTCCAGATGTAATTTCCACCTCAAAATCAACCCAAGATGTAACTTCAACTCCAGAATCTGTCCCAGATGTAGCCTCAGCCTCAGAATTAACTCCCGATGAAACGTCAAACTTAAAATTTGCCCCAGATAAAACCTCAATTTCAGAATCTACCCTAGATGTAATCTCTACTCTAGCATCTATCCCAGATGTAGGGATAGCCGCACAAACAATTACAAGAGTAACATCAGCCTCAGAATCTACCACAGATATAACTTCGACCCCAAACTCAATCACAGATGTAACTTCAAACGCAGATTCTAACCCTGATGTAGCCAGAGCCTCAGAATCTAACACAGATGTAATCTCAATCGCAGATTCTACCCTAGATGCAATGTTGACTTTAGATGCAAACTCAACACCAAAATTTATCCAAGATATAAAAATAATCCCACAATTTACCGAAGATATTGTCTCAACTCCAGAATTTACCCCAGATGTAACATCAATCTCAGAATCAATTTCAGATGTAACCTGAGCCTCAGACTCTGCCACAGATATAACCCCAATTTCAGAATCTAACCCAGCTTTTACATCGATCTCAGAACCTATTCCAGATATAGCCCCAGCTTCACAATCCATCACAGATACTACAGGAACCTTACAATCTACTCCAAATGTAACTTTAACCTCAGAATCAACCCAAGATGCAATCTCAACTCCAGAATCTCTCCCCGATGTAGTCACAGCCTCAGAATCAATCCCGAATATAGCCTCAACTTCAGAATCTACCCAAGATATAACTTCAACTCAAGCATCAACCTCAGACATAAAAACAAACTCAGAATATACACCAGATATGACCTTTAAATTGGAATCTACCCCAGAAATAAACTCAACCTCAGAATCTACCCCATATATAACTTCAACTCCACAATCAACCTCAGATATTACCTCAACCTCAGAAGTTGAGCTTGATATAACCCCAACCTCACAATCTGCCTTAGATGCAACTTCATTCTCGGAACGTGTCAGGAATGAATCCTCAGCCTCAGAATATATCCCAGATATAATCCTAACCTTAGATTCCACTTCAGATGAGCCTACAACCTTAGAAACTGACACAAATGTAACCTCAACCCCAGAACCAACCTTGGATGTGACACTAAAATCAGAGCCTACACTAGATGTAATTTCAACACCAGTATCTAACCCAGATGTAGCCTCAGCCTCTGAATCTATGCCAGATAAAACCAGAGTTTCAGAAACCACCCGAGACATAACAGCAACCTTAGAATCTATCCCAGGTGTAACCTCAATCTCAGATTCTACCCAAGAAGTAACCTCAACTCCAGAATCTATCCAGGATGTAACCTCAGCCTCTGAATTAATTCAAGATATAACCTCAACCTTAGAATCTACTACAGATCACACCCCAGTCATAGGATATTCCCTAGATGTAGTCTCAACTCTAGTATCTGTCCGAGATGTAGCCTCAGCCTCAAAGTCAATTACAGGTGTAACATCAGCCTCAGAATCTACCCCAGATACAACTACAACTCCAGACTCAACCTCAGATGTAACTTCAATCGCAGAATTTAACCCAGATACAGTCACAGCCTCAGAATCTCTCCCAGATGTAACCTCAATCGCAGATTCTACCTTAGATGTAATGTCGACTCTAGAATTTAACTCGGATATAACACCAACTGAGCAATCTATTCTAGATGTAACCTCAGCACAGAAATTTACCCCAGATATTAAAACAATCGCAGAATCAATTCCAGGTGTAACCTCAGTCTCAGATTCTACCTCAGCTATAATATCGATTTCAGAACCTATCCCAGATATAGCTACAGCTTCAGAATCAATCACAGATATAACAGCAACCTTAGAATCTACGCCAGATGTAAATTCCAACTCAGAATCAATCCAAAATGCAATCTCAACTTCAGAATCTCTCCCAGATATAGACACAGCCTCAGAAACTATCCCCAATGTAGCCTTAACCTCAGAATCTGCGCCAAATAGAACTTCAACTCAAGCATCAACCTCAGACTTAAAAATAAACTACTCAGAATTAACACCAGACATGACCTCAAAATTAGAATCTACCCCAAAAATAAACCAAACCTCAGAATCTCTCCTACATATAATCTCAATCTCGGACTCTACCCCAGATGTAAACTCAACCTTAGAATCTACCCCATGTATAACTTCAACTCCACAATCAACCTCAGGTATAACCTCAACCTCACAATTCAATCTAGATACAACCCCAAACTCAGAATCTGCCTTAGATGCAATATCAATCTCGGAACGTATCAGGGATGAATCCTCAGCCTCAGAATATATCCCAGGTATAACCCGAACCTTATCATCCAGCCCAGATGTGCCTCCAATATTTCAAACTGCCAAAAGTGTAACTTCAACCCCAGAATCAGCCTTGGATGTGATCCCAACATCCTCGGAATCTCTCCCAGATGTAACCACAACCTCAGAATCTGTGACCCCAACACCAGAGTCTACCCTAGATGCAATTTCAACTCCAGTATCTAACCCAGATGTAGCCTCAGCCTCTGAATCTATGCCAGATAACACCTCAGCTTCAGAAACTACCACAGATATAACAGCAACCTTGGAATCCCTCCCAGGTGTAACCTCAACCTCAGAATCTACCCAAGATGTAACCTCAACTCCAGAATGTATCCCAGATGTAATCTCAGCCTCTGAATTAATTCAACATATAACCTCAACCTTAGAATCTACCACAGATCACACCTCAACCACAGAATATTCCCTAGATGTAGTCTCACCTCTAGTATCTGTCCCAGATGTAGCCTCAGTCTCAGAATCAATTACAGGTGTAATATCAGCCTCAGAATCTACCCAAGATATTACTTCAACCCCAGACTCAATCTCAGGTGCAACTTCAATCGCAGAATCTAACCCAGATATTGCCAGAGCCTCAGAATCAATCCCAGATGTAACCACAATCGCAGATTCTACCCTATATGTAATATCGACTCTAGAATCTACCTCGGATATTACCCCAACTTCGCAATCTATTCTAGATATAAACTCAACACCAATCCTTACCCCAGATATAAAAACAACCCCCGAATCTACCATAGATGTAATCTCAACCCCAGAATCTATCCTAGAATCTATCCCAGAATCTATCCCAGAATCAACCTCAGATGTAGTCTCTCCCTCGGAATCAATCCCATCAGCTTCAGAATCTATCTCCGACATAACTTCAAATCCATTACAATCAATTACAAATGTAGCATTAACATCAGAATCTATCCCGGATGTAACGCCAACCTCAGAGTCTACCTTGGATATAGCATCAACTCCAAAATTGTACTCACCTATAAAATCAAACTCAGAATATACCTTGCATCCAAAATCAATTTCAGAATCTACCCCAAATAATATCTCAACCTCAGAATCCAAATTAGATATAATCCAAAATCCAGAATTTATCTCAGACATAACCCCAACCTCATCACAGTCTACTGTAGATGCAATTTCAATCTCAGCATCTACCACAGATATAACTTCAACCTCCGAATCTAAACCAGATATAACCACAACCTTAGAATCGAACCAAGATGTAACCTCAACTTCAAAATCCACCCATGATGTGACCTCAATCTCAGAATCTAGCGTTGACGTAATGTCAACTCCAGAATTTACCCCAGATATATTCCCAACCTCACAATCTACCCTAGATGTTATTTCAATTTCAGAACCAATTCCAGATGTAAGCTCAACCTCGGATTCTACCCCAGATTTATTCCCAACCTCAGAGTCTACCTTAGCTGTTATATCATTCTCTCAACCCATCCCAGATATAACCTCAGCCTTAAAATCTACCCTAGACATAGTGTCAACTCCAGAATTTACGCCTGGTCTAACTCCAAGCTCGGAATCTACCCAAGATGAGAATCCAATCTCTCAACCTACTTCAAACGTAGCCTCAGAAACTACCCCAGATGTATCCTCAACCTCACAGTCAACCCGAAGTGTAATTTCAACCTCAGGATCAACCTCTGGTGTTACCTCAACCTCAGAATCTAGCTTAGATGTAATTTCCATCGCAGAGTCTACTCCAGGTGTAGCCTCAACCTTAGGTTCTACACCAGGTATAACTTCAACCTCTGAATCAGCATCAGGTATAACCTCAACTTCAGAATTTACCCGAGGTATAATTTCAGCCTCAGGGTCTGCCCTAGATGCAATCTCAACTCCAGTAGTAGCCCCAGCATCAAAAATAACTCTAGATGAAATCCCAGTCTCAGAAGCAATCAGGGATGTAGCCTCTGCCTCAGAATATATCGGACATACAACCTCAAATTTTGAATCTACCCCTCTTGTTACCCGAACTTCACAATATATCCCAAATGCAACTTCAACCCCAGTTGCAACTTCAGCCTCAGAATCTTCTCTAGATGTAATCTCGTCTACAAAACTTACCCCATATATAACTTCAGGATCTACCCCAACCTTAATATCGACCTCAGGACCTATTTCAGATAACACTCCAGCTTCAGAATCCAGCACAGATATAACAGCAACCTTAGAATCTACTCCAGATGTAACTTCAACTTCAGAGTCAACCCAAAATGCAACCTCAACTCCTGAATCCGCCCCGGTTGTGTCCTCAGGCTCAGAATTAACTCCCGGTGAAACGTCAACCTTAAAATTCACCCCAAATAAAACCTCAATCTCAGAATCTACGAAAGATATGTTCTCAACGCTATCATCTATTCCAGATGTAGCCTCAGCCTCAGAATCAATCACAGGTGTAACATCAGCCTCAGAATCTACCCCAGATACAACTTCAACACCAGACTCAACCTCAGATGTAACTTCTTTCGCAGAATCTAACCCAGATGTAGCCACAGCCTCAGAATCTATCCCAGATGTAACCTCAGTCGCAGATTCTTCCCTGGATGTAATGTCGACTCTAGAATTTACCTCGGATATAACCCCAACTCCGCAATCTCTTCTAGATTTAACCTCAACACCAAAATTTACCCCAGATATTAAAACAACCCCAGGATCTACCACAGATATTATCTCAACTCCAGAATTTACCACAGATATATTCGCAACTTCAGAATCTATCGTAGATATGACATCAATCTCACAATCAACTCCAAATGTAACCTCAGCCTCAGATTCTGTCCCAGATAGAAACACAACCTCAGAATCTACCCCAGCTTTAATATCGATCTCAGAACATATTCCAGATGTAGCCCCACCTTCACAATCCATCACAGACATAACATCAACCTTAGAATCTACTCCAGATGTGACTTCAACCTCAGAATCAATCCAAAATGCAACCTCAACTCCTCGGTCTGTCCCAGATGTGGCCTCAGCCTCAGAATTAACTCCAGATGAAGCCTCAACCTTAAAATTTACCCAAGGTAAAATCTCAATTTCAGAATCTGCCCAAGATATGATCTCAACGCTAGCTTCTATTCCAGATGTAGCCTCAGCGTCAGAATCAATTACAGGTATAACATCAGCCTCAGAATCTACCCCAGATACAACTTCAACCCCAGACTCAACCTCAGATGTAACTTCTTTCGCAGAATCTAACCCAGATTTAGCCACAGCCTCGGAATCTCTCCCAGATCTAACCACAACCTCAGAATCTATGACCCCAACATCAGAGTCTACTCTAGATGTAATTTCAACTCCAGTATATATCTCAGATGTAGCGTCAACCTCTGAATCTATACCAGATAACACCTCAGCTTCAGAAACTACCCCAGGTATAACAGCAAACTTAGAATCTATCCAAGGTGTAACCTCAAACTTAGAATCTACCCAAGATGTTGCCTCAACTCCAGAATCTATCCAAGATGTAATCTCAGGCTCTGAATTCATACAAGATATAACCTCAACCTTACAATCTACCACAGATCACACCTCAACCATAGAATATTCCCTAGATGTAGTCTCAACTCTAGTATCTATACCAGATGTAGCCTCAGCCTCAGAATCAATCACAGGTGTAACATCAGCCTCAGAATCTACCCCAGATACAACTTCAACCCCAGACTCAACCTCAGATGTAACTTCAATCGCAGAATCTAACCCAGATGTAGCCACAGCCTCAGAATCTATCCCAGATGTAACCTCAGTCGCAGATTCTTCCCTAGATGTAATGTCGACTCTAGAATTTACCTCGGATATAACCCCAACTCCGCAATCTCTTCTAGATTTAACCTCAACACCAAAATTTACCCCAGATATAAAAACAACCCCAGGATCTACCACAGATATTATCTCAACTCCAGAATTTACCACAGATATATTCGCAACTTCAGAATCTATCGTAGATATGACATCAATCTCACAATCAACTCCAAATGTAACCTCAGCCTCAGATTCTGTCCCAGATTTAAACCTAACCTCAGAATCTACCCCAGCTTTAATATCGATCTCAGAACCTATTCCAGATGTAGCCCCACCTTCACAATCCATCACAGACATAATATCAACCTTAGAATCTACTCCAGATGTGACTTCAACCTCAGAATCAACCCAAAATGCAACCTCAACTCCTCAGTCTATCCCAGATGTGGCCTCAGCCTCAGAATTAACTCCAGATGAAACCTCAACCTTAAAATTTACCCCAGATAAAACCTCAATTTCAGAATCTACCCAAGATATTACCTCACCGCTAGCTTCTATTCCAGATGTAGCCTCAGCGTCAGAATCAAGTACAGGTATAACATCAGCCTCAGAATCTACCCCAGATACAACTTCAACCCCAGACTCAACCTCAGATGTAACTTCTTTCGCAGAATCTAACCCAGATGTAGCCACAGCCTCAGAATCTATCCCAGATGTAACCTCAGTCGCAGATTCTTCCCTGGATGTAATGTCGACTCTAGAATTTACCTCGGATATAACCCCAACTCCGCAATCTCTTCTAGATTTAACCTCAACACCAAAATTTACCCCAGATATAAAAACAACCCCAGGATCTACCACAGATATTATCTCAACTCCAGAATTTACCACAGATATATTCTCAACTTCAGAGTCTATCGTAGATATGACATCAATCTCACAATCAACTCCAAATGTAACCTCAGCCTCAGATTCTGTCCCAGATATAAACACAACCTCAGAATCTACCCCAGCTTTAATATCGATCTCAGAACCTATTCCAGATGTAGCCCCACCTTCACAATCCATCACATACATAACATCAACCTTAGAATCTACTCCAGATGTGACTTCAACCTCAGAATCAATCCAAAATGCAACCTCAACTCCTCGGTCTGTCCCAGATGTGGCCTCAGCCTCAGAATTAACTCCAGATGAAGCCTCAACCTTAAAATTTACCCAAGGTAAAATCTCAATTTCAGAATCTGCCCAAGATATGATCTCAACGCTGGCTTCTATTCCAGATGTAGCCTCAGCGTCAGAATCAATTACAGGTATAACATCAGCCTCAGAATCTACCCCAGACACAACTTCAACCCCAGACTCAACCTCAGATGTAACTTCTTTCGCAGAATCTAACCCAGATTTAGCCACAGCCTCGGAATCTCTCCCAGATCTAACCACAACCTCAGAATCTGTGACCCCAACATCAGAGTCTACTCTAGATGTAATTTCAACTCCAGTATCTATCTCAGATGTAGCGTCAACCTCTGAATATATACCAGATAACACCTCAGCTTCAGAAACTACCCCAGGTATAACAGCAAACTTAGAATCTATCCAAGGTGTAACCTCAAACTCAGAATCTACCCAAGATGTTACCTCAACTCCAGAATCTATCCAAGATGTAATCTCAGGCTCTGAATTCATACAAGATATAACCTCAACCTTAGAATCTACCACAGGTCAAACCTTAACCATAGAATATTCACTAGATGTAGTCTCATCTCTTGTATCTATCCCAGATGTAGCCTCCCCCTCAGAACGAAACCGAAATGAAACATCAGCCTCAGAATCTACCTCAGATATAACTTCGAATTCAGGCTCAAACTCAGATGTAACTGCAAGGGCAGAATCTATCCCAGATGTGGCCACAGTCTCAGAATCTCTCCCAGATGTAACGGAAACCTCAGAATCTACCCTAGATGTAACCTCAAACGGAGAATCTGCCCTAGATGTAATGTCAACTCCGGAATTTGTCCCAGACATATCCACAACTTCAGAATCTATCATAGATGCAATCTCAACACCAAAATTTACCCCAGATATACTTCCAACACCAGAATTTACCCTAAATCTAATCTTAAGTTCAGAATCTATTACATATGTAGCATTAACATCAGAATCAATCCCGGATGTTACGCCAACCTCAGAATCTACCTTAGATATAGCATCAACTCCAAAATCGAACTCATCTATGAAATCAAACTCGGAATATACCTTACATCCAACATCATTCTCAGAATCTACCCCAGATAATATCTCTACCTCAGAATCCACCTTAGATATAACCCCAAATCCAGAATTTATCCCAGATATAACCCCAACCTCAGAATCTACTGTAGATGCAATTTCAATCTCGGCATCTACCACATATATAACCTCAACCTCAGAATCTAAACCAGATATAACCTCAACCTCACAGTCAACCCGAAGTGTAATTTCAACCTCAGAATTAACCTCTGGTGTTACCTCAACCTCAGAATCTAAACTAGATGTAATTTCTATCGCAGAGTCTACTCCAGATGTGACTTCAACCTCAGGTTCTATCCCAGGTATAACTTCAACCCATGAATCAGCATCAGGTATAACCTCAACTTCAGAATCTACCCGAGGTATAATTTTAACCTCAGGGTCTGCCCTAGATGCAACTTTCACTCCAGGATTAGCCCCAGATATGCCCCCAACCTCAGAAACAACTCTAGATGCAATTTCAGTTTCAGTCTCAGAAGCTATCAGGGATGTAGCCTCTGCCTCAGAATATATCGGACATACAACCTCAATCTCTGAATCTACCCGTGATGTTACCAGAACCTCAGAAAGGACCCCAAATGTAACTTCAACCTCTGTTGTAACCTCAGCCTCAGAATCTTCTCTAGATGTAATCTCGACTACAGAACTTACCCCAAATACAACTTCAACCGCAGAATCTATCATAGATGTAATCTCATCTCCAGAATCTATCCCAGTTGTAACCTCAACCTCCACATCTACCGTAAGTGTAACTTCAATCGCAGAATCTAGCCTACATGTAAAGTCAACTCAAGAGTATACCCCAGATTTAATTCCCACCTTGGAATGCACGCTAGATATAATCTCAACTCCAGACACAGATATAACCCCAACCTCAGAATCTACGCCAGATGTAATTTCAACTTCAAAATATATTCTACATGTAGCAGCAATCTCAAAATCTTCCCCAGGTGTAATATCGCCTCCAGAATCTATCCCAGATGTAACCTCAACTTTAGAATCTACTTCAAATGTTATATCGACCTCAGAATCAACCTTAGGTGTTATCTCAATCGCAGAATCTAACTTGGATCTAATCTCAAATCCAGAATATATCCCAGATGTAACTCCAGCCTTAGAAGCTACCCTAGATGTTACCTCAACTCCAGAATTTATCCAGGATGTAACCACGGCCTCAGAATCTTCCCCAGATGTAATATCGCCACCAGAATCTATCCCAAGTGTAGTCTCAGCGTCAGATTCTGTCCCTGATATAAATCCAACCTTAGTATCTAACCCATATGAAATCTCTACTTCAGAATCTACCCGTAATGTAACTTCAATCCCAAAATCAACCTTAGTTTTAACCTTACAATCAGAATCTACCCTAGATGTTATCTCAACTCCAATATCTATTTCAGATGTAGCCTCTGCTTCAGAATCTAACCCAGATGTAACCTCAGCCTCAGAGTCTACCCCGGGTATAACCTCAACCACAGACTCAACCTTTGATGTTACTTCAATCGCAGAATTTACCGTAGATGTAGTCTCAACTCCAGGATTTACCTCAGCTGTCACCTCAAACGCAGAATCTACCATTGATATAATCTCACCTTCACAGTCTATCACAGATGTAACCTTAGCGTCAGAATCTACCCCAGATGTATCTCCAACTTCAGAATCATCCTCAGATTTAACCTCAATATCAGAATCTACCATAAATCTAACCTCAACTCCAGAACCTACCTTATATGTTACCTCAGCCTCGGAATCTACCCCAGATGTATCTCCAACTTCAGAATCAACCTCAGATTTAATCTCGACATTAGAATCTACCATAGATCTAACCTCAACCCTAGAACCTACCCTGGATGTAACCTCAGCCTTAGAATCTATCCCGTATGTAACTTCAATCCCAGAATCTACGCATAACTTCTTAGACAGCACAAAATCTACAAAAGTCTTTTTCTTAACGTCAGAATATACACCTGACATAAATTCAGAATCGATTCCGGATATAATTAGTTTAACTTCCACAACGTCATCAAGCAGAATGCCAACCTTAGAGTCTAAGCCAAATATGCTCTCATACTTAGATTCAACACAAGAAACATTAGAACCTAAACAAGAAATAGTCTTAAGATCAGAATCTACACCAGTCGCAAGCCTAGAATCTAAATTTACACCAGGTGCAATCCTAAGCTCAGAATTTACATCGAACACAAAACCAGCGACTGAATCTACACTGGAGCAGTTGAAAATAACCGAGTCCACGTCAGACAGAATCACATTCTTTGAATCTAAATCAGGCAAAATGTTTGGTTCACAGCCTCAATCAGATGTAGAATCTACATCTGACACGTTGAAAGAATCGAACACACCGTTGGACCCAATCCTCGCTTCAGCTTCTGTATCAAATGTACTCCTGGGACTTGAGCATAAACAAGGTGTGCTTCCAACTTCAAAATTTTCTCTGCAGAGTATTCCAATCACAGAGTCTAAAATAAGTGCAATCTTAACGCCGATTACTTCACAATATGTTAACCCAGCCTTAGATAGATTCACAGAACTAGAATCTTCATCAAGCGCGATTACAGCGGAAGAATTTGCATCAGACGTACTCCAAATATCAAGCGCTACGACTGATAACATCGCAGCCTTGCAATCCAATTCCGAGGCAATCTTAGCATCGGCATCTTCGCAAGGTACAACTACAGCCTCCGAATCTAATTTCAACTCTGTGTATACACCGAGCATAGCAACAACCTCGGTTGATACAAAGACCCAATTCCTAACCTCGGTTTATGTACAAGATTCCGACTCTTTACCTGAAACTGTTGTCGTATCGGAGGCCACAACACACCCAACTCCAGTGTTTAAATTTAAAAATGATACAGTGTCAGCTACAGAAAATACAATAATTACAAAATCAGAAACGACATCAGGTTTAACCCTGGTCTCGGAATCTATTTCCTTAGTCTCGCATTCTGCATCTGCTGAAGTAACCTTAGCAGAATTCATGTCAGACATAACATTACCCTTCGAATCCACCACTGACTTAACCTTGGACTCGAAATTTACACCTGGCATGACGTCAACCTCAGACTCTACATCTGAAATGACCTTTCAATCCACCTCGGCGGCAACCTTAGCCTCAGAATTCATAGCAAACGTCACCGTATCCTCAGCATCATCTACGGTTATAACATTAGCAGACGACATAAACCTAACGTCAGAATCTCTAGTCGACGTGCCCTTTACCACTGAGGCGCTAGACACAATATTATCCACAGAAGCTATATTTAAAGTAGCCTTAGCCTCAAAATCTACCTCAGACATGAACGCAGCTTCAAAATCCACCCCAGACAAAATCTTAGTCTCGGAATCTGCCCAAGGCATAACCTTAGCTTCAGAATCTACCTCAGGCAGAACTTTAGCTTCACAATCTATCCCAGGCATAGCTTTGGTTTCAGAATCTACCCCAGACGCAATCTCACCCTCAGATTTTATCCCAAATGTAACACTAGCCTCAGCATCGACCTTAAACACAATCTTACACTCAGAACCCACACAAAATATAACAAACACTACCGCATCTTCCTTTGACACAACTTTTATCGCAGAATCTCCCTCAGATACAATCTTAGTTTCGAAAGCTACGCACGACATAACTGTAACCTCAACACCTGCAGCACACATCACCCTAGACACTCTTGCTACCCGAGATATAATCGCAACCTCAAAATCTACAGCAATTTTTAGTTCAGACGTAAACGCAAGCACAGACTCTCTTTTAACCTTACTCACATCAGACACAGCATTAGGAAATGAATCTACTCTAGGCATGACCTCAGACGCAGAGTCTACCTCAGACAAAATCCTAACCTCGGAATCTAAATCCGGCATCACGTCTGAGTTTACGCCATACATGATCTCAACTTCCAAATTTATCCCAGACAAAAGTTTAAAATCAAAATCAATACAAGAAATAGCATCTCCCTCAAAATTTATCCCAGACATAGCTTCAACTTTAGAATCTAACACAGGCATAACCTCAGTCTCAGAACATGCCGCAGACATTATCTTAGTTTCAGAACCTACACCTAGCATAATCTTCACTGCGCTGTCTATTCCAGGCAACATTGTTACCTCAGAATCTCAACCAGAAGTACCCTCGATCTCGGAAGCTACCCCAGACATGGTTTTAACCTCGGAATCTACACCTATATCGGCAAAACGTTTAACCATGGAGAGTACAGCGGATATAACAGCAGCAATACAATTTTCATTGGATATAACTTCAGGCTCAGAATCCAACCAAGACATAACCTCAACCTCTGAAGCTACACCTGACATAATCTCTGCATCGGAATCTACGACAGACGAAATCCTCGCGTCAGTATCTGAACCAGATATAAGCTCTGCCTACAAATCCATCTCAGAAAAAACTTTAACGTCAGAATCTACATCAGACATGACCGTCACAAAATCCACACCTGACGTAATCTTAGCCTCGGAATTTACACCAGACTCGGTCTTCACATCGGTATCTGAACCAGAAATAAGCTTAGCCAAAGAATCTACCCTCGGCAAAATCATGACCTCAGAATCCATATTGGAGAAAACGCCAGACTTAAAATCTACTCCACACATAAGCTCATCCTCAGAATCAATCCCATATTTAACTTCAACCGCGGACTCTGCTCCACGCATAATCTCAGTCTCAGAATCTACTACTCCAGCCTTGACTGTAACTTCAGAATCAGCAGCAGTTATAGTCATGGCCTCGGCGATATCTACACCAGAGATAATCTCAACCTCAGAATCTACCACATACATGACATCAAACTCTAAATTTCCACCAGACGTATTCTTAACCTTAGTATCTACTCCAGGCAATCTATTAACAACAGAATCTGCAACACACATAATATCAACCTCAGAATCTACTTCAAGCACTTATGCATCGGAACCCAACCTAACCTCAGACCACATGTCATACAAAGAGCTAACATCAGCAGCCGACATATCCACGACACTAGAATCTTCTTCAGAAAAGAGACTGTCATCCGATGCCTCATCTGCCACTGTCGTAACATCAGATTCCATAGCTGACTCAAACATATCCTTTGAGTATAAAATAGCAGCCGCCGACATATCCACGACACTAGAATCTACTTCAGAAAAGAGGCTGTCATCCGATTCCTCGTCTGCCACTGTCGGTACATCAGATTCCCTAGCCAACTCAAACATATCCTTTGAGTATAAAATAGCAGCAGCCGACATATCCACGAGACTAGAATCGACTTCAGAAAAGAGGCTGTCATCCGATTCCTCGTCTGCCACTGTCGTAACATCAGATTCCCTGGCTGACTCAAACATATCCTTTGAGTATAAAATCTACTCGACCCCAACCTTAAAATCTCCGTCTAATATAAACCTAAGTCCAGAACATTCAACAGACTTCATTTCAGCCTCAGAGTCTGCATCGAACGCATTCGTAGCATCAGCATCTTCATCACAGACAATCGTGCACACAACGGAATCACCATTTGGATCCCCTATAAAAAGACCAACAAGTCTAGAGACACCAGGTGCCACTCCTGTGTTTGAACAATCCAAACATCAAGCTTTATTAACAGGGAATACCAGGCGTATAACTAACATGCAGGCAGTGCATTCAAGTGGGAAATCAGTCCAGTTTGATTCCAGTTACCTGACATCAACTTCGAAGGATGATAGTACTGAAGAATCTAATGCGACAAACACACTGTCGCACACTCCAAGCACGTCGAATCCATATGTTTCAAAGGATCGGAAAACTACGCTAGTTACCGATTCCAGGAATACCCAGTATAAGTCTTTATCAGTTACTGAAGCAAACGTGACAGAATCAAAGTTTGAGTTCCAAGTATCGAGTAATCTGACCGAGTCGGACATCAAAAAGAATAACAAAGTCATGAGTTCCACTCTGAGCACTCAAAGTATAGATAAAACTGTACGTGCTGTGAGTATATCTACATCAGCTACCCAAGAAAGTGGGATGGTTATGGGCTCTGAAATTCCTATTACTCGGAGCACATCTGATGGTCGAAGAACTTGGAACCCGTCCAGAGCTGCAGCGAGTCTCGAAGGCACGGAAGGTGAAGAATCTGAGACTCGTAGTACTGAGCGTATGTCCCAATCGGCTGTCAAATTAAGGACCAACGAGGTAGTCTTCGATCTCAGCATCTCACCTGAACATGCAAGAGGCACAAGAAGAGCCTCAGCACAGGCCACGCCCAATGAGCACTCTACAGGGAACAACTTCAGCGATTCAAGAACCAGCCAATCGCGAAGTCTCCTGTCGTCTGCTCGGGAGGAAAGTTTTCGAACTTCGGACGAAGTTACCCCAACGGTTCGAAAAACAGCAGCGATACTAGCTTTCACATCGACGACCAGCCAAGGTAAGAAGAGTGCAGTTGTATAGATCTGCAATAGATTCGTGTGTTCTACTAGACATTATTGAATAGAGCAAGAAGAGCAATCCTTTGAACTAAACCGGGTTTTGAAGCGTGATCGGCCTCATGTTCTTAGCCTGGCCAGGTGTGCTATGTCCCATTGAGCAGTGCATAGTTGCTGTACTAATTTAATAGCCGTTCTGATAAGAAATCTTGAAATACTTAATGTCCTGTCGGGGAATTTAAATCTGTGGGTTGATATTCCACAACTCTAGCCAGTAGATAATCTGGCATTGACTATGCAGGTGCTCTATTTATTAAACCTGCCACTGGAACTTTTGAGCCTTTGTGTGCATCAACTCCATTGTGGCGTTTTGGTCGACACGATAGCCGATTGATTTGAGCACTCGCTTTGTAACGCTGAGCTCCCGCTTTGTAACGCTGAGCTCCCGCTTTTTAACGCTGAGCTCCCGCTTTGTAACGCTGAGCTCCCGCTTTGTAACGCTGAGCTCCCGCTTTGTAACGCTGAGCTCCCGCTTTGTAACGCTGAGCTCCCGATTTGTAGCGCTGAGCTCCCGCTTTGTAACGCTGAGCTCCCGATTTGTAGCGCTGAGCTCCCGATTTGTAGCGCTGAGCTCCCGCTTTGTAACGCTGAGCTCCCGCTTTGTAACGCTGAGCTCCCCTAAGACGGCTGCTGTGTAAGGACACTGAACAGGTCCGTCAAATACAATTGCTTAACGCCATTGATTGTAGAATTGTCATAATATATGCGGAACTAGTAACAGATCAGAAACCGCGCGTTTGAGACAATCTCTGTATACTGTTCAAACAAAATCTTAAAAAATTGCTTTTTGCTTTTAAAGAATCGAGCAACGACGATGTCTTCTGGTGGCGTTGGACGACTGTGGCGATGATCTTCGTTCTCTGTTGCTCGGCTGTCGTTGCATCTTTCCTTTCGGGAATGCTGGCCGTCTATCGACAAGTGAATGGACAAGTGAATTCCTCGCAGCGCCTAAGGACCATGCGACAAACTCCGACGTTACTCGGGTACACTCGGAAAATTCCGGCTCCACTCGGTTCCACTCGACAATCTCCGGCTGCTATCGGTTCTTTCCGTCTGCCGTCGACCAGTGGCCAACGACGCCTCTGGTCCGTTTCCGAGTCCGTCAGAGACCTGGAAAGGGGCCAAGCCGCGGAGACGCTGGATCGAGTCCCAAAAGCCTGGAGCTGGGTTCCCTGTAATGGAACTCGTCCATTTGGAACCAAACCACTCCCACGCTTTTGGAATGAAAACGAGAACTAGGTATTGCAGTAGAAATAATGCGTGTCATAAAGAAGGTACGGTCGTCACTGGAGTTCGCATATGTATTGCTTTCCAGTAGCAAATCAACCAGTGTGGCCAACCGTCAGTCATTGCCAAACGCAATCGACCTTAAACCACGCAGTCTGTGTATTGTGACTTGAAGCAAGCTATAGTCTGGCAGACACTATTAATTAATTTTTTACCAAACAAATCTACCAGATATCAGTATCTGTAGTAGTTGTTATTCGTTAAGAATTCGTTAAGAAACTACACAAGGATTTTGTCTTTGACGATTACGACGACGACGACGATGATGATAATGATGGCTATAATGGTGCTGGTGATGATGGGAATGTTGATGGTTATGTACAACTGGCTTGGCTTCCATGAAATTTGCTGGGGCTGGCTTAAGCTTGGATGTCATCAAAATGTTGACACCTCCAAAACACCTTTCACCGAATGGTCGTGTTTAGAGCGTCTGTGATAAATGTTCAAGAGAAGCCATGTACATGTAGTTGCTTGGTTACACGTACATTACACCGAACTAGAGTGCGACTTGTAGGTTGATGGGAGAACAATCGGAACATCCTTACCTCACTGGTTCAGATCGTCCTTCTAGTCACTCTGCTAGATGAACATATGCTCTTGCTTAACTCTTAAAATTAGTTAGGGAAAAGTGAGTAGCACCATCAAGAATTACTTGAAAGCCCTAGAGAAATGTTCATATGTAGTTACAATTACGCCACCCACAAAATACAGTCTGCAACGACATGTCCGTTTCACTTTGCGCACCGAGGTGGAATCGAACCCCTAACAGTACGATCATTCAATGAAACATTTAACCACCTGCAGCGCTCAGACACATAACAGAGATGGCGCAAGAAACATATAGGCCACCTTTCATTGATCGTCAATCATCTAACCCATCTGTTGTACACGTTGCCTACTCGAGACAATCGGAGCCAAAAGTTGTAGACTCAACAACCACATTTTATCAGAAAGACCCACGGGGAGACCGTTCCGAAGTGTAGATCATCGAGAATTTACACAGTCTTAGTACGGTCAGAATGCTGAATAGGGACACGTTATGTCTGCTCATAATGACAACAGTTGCTTTTCTATGCAACAAACCAGCAAATTGTTTGAGTGATTGCCTCTAATGTTGAATATTATTAGTTCGAGCCTCACATATAGGTGGTGTCTGCTTAGAAAGGCCAAATCCTGGGATGTGTTGCCATTCACCCATACCCATCGTGATTCTTATCGTAATCACGAATTTATATAGCGCCGCTTTAAGGGAAACTGGGCAGAGGTGTTCCCGATCTGACAACACAAGGCCGCCTTCAAACAGAACTGTTTTCAGTTCATCCTTACGGAAAGCAGCCAGAGTAGGGCCGTGGGGTTCATGTACTAGGTTACTAGGCAACCTATTCGAAACAAGGTGGACCGGCCAGAGTAAAGCTTCGACGCTGGACAAGTCAGACCCGCGGGATAGTTGGGTCACTTTCGGCAGCAGAGCGAAAGTATCTGCGGCCAGTTATGCTAGAGGCCTAGACAAAGAGGTCCCTGAGATACAATGGAGCACTGCCTGCAAGACACTATTGTGCAAAACCATGAAGATGTTCAACTCTATACACCTTTGCATACAGGTTGCCAGTGCAAGTCCTCCCACGTGAAGCGGTTTATATTCAATTCAATTCAACTTTATTGATCCGAATTCAATACAAAAGTACAGTAGGCACCAATCGGAATGTAAAAACATAAGTCCCGCTTAATTAGGGCTGCCTATTTGCAACATAGTAATAAGATGTCATATATATATATATAGGCATATTATATGCCGAAACCTAGCTCTACCAACAATCAATAGAACCGCGGCGCGGTGTAGTACGATTGCAGTCCAATAATGCAGAAACCAGTTAGATCCGCTTAGATAGCATATAGTTGAAACTGGTTCATATAAAGCATGCATCGTGTTGGCGACGGCTCGAGTTGCAAGTGATCGGCATAATATCCGGATTTTAAATAGGTGAAAAAAGATCGTTCGAGAAACTCTTTCTCCGAGAAGGTAAATTCAGATCCAAGGAACCCCCCCCCACAGAGACTGGCAACGCCCGAGTACAGTAGTGGACGAGTTAGCCAACTGGCGATTGGATTCGATTCCAACTATTTAACGAAATCTTATTGACACAAAGGCCGCTGATGTCGACAGAAAAAGCGTAAGTAATTTTCCACTGATTGGATGACATTGACGAATATGTATCATCGTCGATGCATTACCCAGTGTTTAACAACACCCTGTGACTGCCTGCGGGGTCATTGACGTTGACCTTATCTTACTTACTTTATTCGAAGAGTGAAAGATAGCGATCTGGATAATTAAATATAATTGCATAACTGATTATTATTTGCAATTGAAGAACTTGCTCTTCTTAAGTTCCTTAAGACCATTTCGAGGTAAGCGAGACTGAGATGATTGGATGGCGCTACAAAATATGCAGTTACATTGCATTACAATCTTCGGGGTCACAACCGGGTCACAGTCAGCAGTCCGAATAACGATTAACGCGAGAGTCCCAATTACACTAGTGTCTGCATCAAGTAGACAACTTTGGTCTCGTAGCGGCGGAGAGACGGACTGCCATCTCGTGTCGATAATACTACGTCCTCCAAGTGGCAGATGATCTAGAGTGAGCCAACAGGTGCCTGGCTGATCAATGGGCGTCATTTGTAAACCGGTACGTTCAGTTTTTTGCAAGCACTTCTTGTTTGTGGCGGTCTTTTGTAGGATAAGAAAGCGGATACATAGGTTAAATCACGTGTGTATATAGACTTAGCAGGCTACTGACATAGAATGCAAGGTAGGCCTACGTCGGGGGTCGACAAGCAACGTAAGTTAAGGCAGAGAAAAGTAAGAAAAAAGTCATTCCTTAAGCCAACCCGAGAGCAACCATGGATACGAAGTTGTAGCGACTTAAATTTCCTAGCCTCGGCATATGAGGGCGATTGGCCATTTTTAATTCTCTCTCAACGCTTGATCTTGTTATTATAGCTAACTTCGCTAGTATCTAGGCCAATATCTTTTCTCAGATATCGGACACTCAACCTGTAGATTGACAATCGAGCACGCTAACCAATAATCTATCGCCAACCCGTAGAGAAATGGAAAGAATAAACACATGGTGTGTAGAGAGCAATTAATGTAGCGCAGTTCAAACAAATTAATTTCAAAGACTATATCTTTTATAGCCATTAAATGTTCAATAACTCTGGTTAAAGCAAGACGTTGGAAGGCAAGATGAAACATTGCTGCATTGTAGGATAAGTAGGGCACTGGAGGCAAAAGAAAAGGTATATAATTAGCCAATTTGGGTTAGTTAGGGTAAAGGTTTCAAGGTAAGGTAAATGAAGCAATCTTAGGTACAGGATAATTATAGAAGTCAGTAAAACTTTGCGCGGTAAGGTAAAGACTGGTAAATCAAGGTGAGGTAACATAACACTAGGCAAGGTGAGATGAGGTAAGGGGTCATCCATAAAGGACATCCACAATAAGGGGAAGGGGTAATCCAAATTCGAACAAATGCGGACGAGGGGAATTGGGTTATGACCAGGGCTGCAGACGTCCGCATCTAAATTTTTAAATTTGATAGTTTTCTAAACACCACCTTGTTTTCAACCTTCCCCGATAGACGAAAGGTCAGTGAAGTGATTGCCTAAAACCTCATGCACGGTATAAACTTTACTGTGACTTTAAAGAGGCTTTTATTACTGCACATCCTGATATGAAACCCGAACTGTCGCTTAAACGTGCACAGGAACTGTGGAATAAATGTAAAAAGAATGATGATAACATTCAAAATTGGCCGCAAAGGGGAGGGGAGGGTAGGGGAGGGGTAAGAGCAAACGCGGACAAATGTGGACAAGGGGAGGGAGGGGTCCAAAGTAGGTCATATTTTTGCAGACGTCCTTTATGGATGACCCCTAACGTAAGACGAGGAAATGCGACCACTCATTATGCATTGATTCACGTTACCCTACTTTATTGTATTGTCATTACTTTGCTTTTGCTATACTCCTACGTATAGTATTATGAATAGGTAAAATAATAATCGTTTATTTATGCACACCTTCGTGAGTAGAACTCTCTAAAAACTCGTTTTATGGCTTTTTCCTGGGATCAATGCTCGTTGTTGTTAACTTTGAGTTCAACCTATAAGTTCGAGTTCGCGTGCTTTGTTCAGGCCGGCGTGTATAGTGACATTCACAAGAATTTAACCTACTGAACTTTTGCCCTCAGTAGCGACATCCTGTTCCACAAGAAAGAACCGCATGATACTTTCTACCACTGGCCTAGACAGACAGACAGACAGACAGACAGACAGACAGACAGACAGACAGACAGACAGACAGGCAGACAGACAGACAGACAGACAGTAAAGAACGACACTGAACCTCAGAGAAAATGAAAGTCACACATACTACAAAGAAATCACGTAGTGCAATCCAGAGATAAACAAAGACCTGTAGAAAGACCGTGAAAGAGGAACGCACAAAACACACACACACACACACACACACACACACACACACACACACACACACACACACACACACACACACACACACACACACACACACACTTTACGAGCAGCCATTCAACGTGGCCGATTTGGTCCATTCTTCCAAGTGCATGGCCTACATGCGACAAATCATGTACAGCGTGGCTCATATAATCACGCACGCTCATGTCTTTGCATATACCTGCCCTACCTGCAAGCGCCCCCCCCCCCCACCTGCATGTGTCTCAGGTGTATTTCCACGCGGCGCGTATACGCCGTATACACTTCAATGCTCCCTTATCGCAAACGACAGTAGTATCGGCGATCTTGTGACCGTAGTAGATCCACGAACTTCTGTAAAGCGAGCTTGTACGTGTATTTTACTTGGGACGCGTTCCAAATATAATTCGGCGCACAATCAGAGCGCCCCGATAGTTCAGAGCAGCGTCTAAGGTGTTAACTTTAGAAATTTAAGGTTTACGATTTGGGTTACGAATTTGAACTTTCTTAAGGTAAGCTTATGTAACAAATATTTACACTGCACCTTTCGAGCGCCTGAAAAACGTTGCTTACACAGCTATCTAACTTATCTAGACAAATAAATAGCACTAGTGGTGCTACATTGTGTCTTGATATAATATATATATATAATTATATATATATATAATTATATATATATATATCATGTACTATATATATCATGTACTATATATCAACTACTATATATATATATACATATATATATGTATATATAAAAGCATATATATATATACATAGTACATGATCAACAGAGGAACTATGCTCAGCAGAGTCGTTTGAAACAGTGAGCAAATTTAATGGACGATTGTTCAAAGATTGGTCTAGTTTCTTCAAAATTAACAGAAAAGTTAAATAGAGAGAACCAGCTTATTCTATGTCGCTCAAGAACAAATTGGCCAATAGTTAAGAGCTAACTAAAATGTGTTCTTAGAGCTATTCTAAGACAGCTGGACGGCAGCGGAAGTTTCAGCACAATTAGTAGTGGTTAAAAATCAACCTCAAGACATTTTGAAACTTATCTGGCAAAATCAATCGTTCCATTTTACTGAAAAGCGAATCTGCCAACTTTTTGCAATCGGGAAGAATTATAGTACACAAGCGGAAATTTCCGTGGGTTAACAGTGAACTCCGATCTATCCGAATTCATTTTCGAATGCAGCCAGCGTGCTCTTTTATTGGGCTAATTGCAGTGGCATGCGGTCGGCCCAGTCTGCACCTGCATATGAGTAAATAGGAGATACAATGGGAAGAGGCGGAGACGTGCTGGTAGTCGCCCGAGGCTGTGATTTAGGGAAAGAACTGTGAAATTGGATCTCGATGTGCCAGTGTCACCACGCCCGTATAATTTCGAAACGTCTGTAATGGATAAATTTCACGATTCTAATCCATGGCCCACCTCTGAGAATAGCGGAGGGGATTTAAGCCCCTGAAGCAGTAGGTTATACTGTATGGCGAAACTAGTTACCCAAAGTCCCTCTGACAGTTGGCTATTCATAACGCTTTGAGGGGTTCTTAAAATGAGCTTAATGAAAGTCCAGACACATAGATATAATATGCAGTGGCGGCGCCACCTATGCAATTTCAGCAGGTCGCGTCAGGGTCATGGGAGCTATTCAGCAGGTCGAAGAAATTAACGTTTGAGTTTTACGCATCAAGCAGCATAACCTCAACATAAGCAGCATCACTTAGATATATAAAACGAAGAAAATTAACATTGAACACTAATAGCCCAATTGTCGTAGCACATCCAAATTTGAAACAATTCAACAATTAAAAATTTTATATCAAATTTTAGTTACTTTAGGCCTACTAATCTTTGAAGGTCAGGAGTAAAATAGGCAGGTCATAGGGCAGGTCAGGAGTAAAATAGGCAGGTCATAAGGCAGGTCAAGAGTAAAATAGGCAGGTCAAATGACCTGCCGCGACCAATTGTAGCGCCGCCACTGGATATATGCATACATAAATATATGCATACATAACATTGCATACATACATACATATATACATGCCTTGATAAGCTTACCATTGTAATGTATGCATTCAACAGTAACGTTTACTAAATGAATTGCTTATGTAATTGTTTGCTTTCACCTAATTGACCCTGTAAACAGAAAATTGATCATAGTTGTACGCCTAAACTCCAAATTTATACAGCATTGCTGTAAATTAAGCGCAAAACACCAGCTTATACAGGAGGGCTGAGTCAAGTCAAAGAGGTAGTCTCTAGGGAACACGAACACTTTTTGTTTCACCATGATTGCATTGAAAAGCGGTTTTGAACCAACAGATATATAAGCGAATACTTTATTATTTATTTGCTTAGTCATTTATTACGCTAACTCACCTTCTCGCATTCATACTTACTTATCTGCTCCAATTTCGTGTCCATTTGCTACTGCTGTGCAGTCCATCGCGGCAGAGCTTTTTATCAAGTCCATACTGTATGTTTAAGAGGCGTGATCCGTCCCAAAAATCGACGTGTGTCCGATTAGACTGAGGTGTTTCGCTCGAGAATACCTTATCTGAAATGTTCATTCGATACGTACTCTACCGTACTCCGTTCCATATTTTGATGAATCAGTCGCAAGCTGTTGAAGCTGTGGACTAAGATATTGCCGATGCCTGAGTACAATAGACACACAATCAAGAGGCTAATAACCGTTTCGGAAGTCAAGGACTGTATCCAAAGATTATTGTGCTATTATTACTCAAACAAAAAACTGCTGACAGAGGAAAATGCGCTGTAAAAACTTGGATTTCTGTTTCATTGGCTGAAATTTTGACATTAAGATGGATTCCAGCTGTCGTGACATCTATCCGCTTTATGTTATGGGAAACATAGTTGGAAAAAGTCTGGATTTTAACCATAAATCGAAAAACAGAGCCAGTGGGAAGATTGTTTACATTTGATTAAATCGTTGACGTAATACAAGGCTACCGATCTGGACACAGTGTATCGATTGATTTTGATCAAGGATCGATTAATTTGATCACTTATCGATCAGTTGATTTCGACAACGGGTCGATTGATTTTGACAGACGATCGATTGGATTTTACAGATGGACTGTTAGTTATGTGCGATATGAAAGAATGACTATTCTGCAGCCTTGACGAGAACCGTTAAAGTACCGTAGCTGAAGAAATATGTCGCATTTCTTCATTGCCTGCGATTGAAAGGTATGTGCTCAGATTTGTATGCAACAGAGGATTATTTGATATCTATGGCTTTCACTTGTGTTTATGTTGGCGAAACCTATTGTCAGTTTCTGAAACGCACCTCATAAATATACATGAGGATGAGGATGAAACAATACCTTTGTTACTATTGTCATAATGGTAGACACTATGAGCAATTGCAAAAACTCACTCGGTGTGTGGGTAGCATCAAACACAAAACCAACAATAAGGATCATCCCAGTATATTGTCACCTCTACAGAAAACCCCAATCGCTACGGAGCTTCGTTTTATTATTACTTTTATAGAAATGGTGGATTCGTTGATGTTATGTTCATTATGACGCTATATAGTCTAGTGTTTAAAGTTTAGACTGCCCAAACTTCGGAGGTTCAAATCCCCGCCAGGCTAGAAGGAAAGCAATACCAAGATTTATGTTCCACAAATTGCCTATAAAATAAGCTCTTGAATTATTAACTGTTGGTGGGTATACTAAGGGACGAGGGAGAGGACTACCCATCCGCCCTCCGGTGGTGAAACTAAGAAAATTATATAGCTAACACTTCATATATAATACTGGAGCGAACTGAAAGTCTGCTCTTCTCCTATAATGATAAAATCACGTGTGCATTTCTTGTAATTTATTGCGCTGTATAATGGTGCTAACAAAGTGTACGTTAAAGACGTCCTCAAGTTTCATAACAGTGACTGAATTTGATGAACTTTGAACCGGAACCCTTAACATTGTACGATTGGTCATTAGAAACGCCATAAAATTTTGATTGCATTCAATGAAAGAGCTGTTTAATGCTTCGCTGTTATGCTATCGAATCCGCCAAAGGATATTGTGGGTGTGCTACTGGCGGCTACAATATTCAAGGGGTAATATATAAATAATGAATGAAAGAATGAGTACTGTGACCTAACGGATGGGAACATCTGATTCAACAATACAGTCCAACGGTGGAAAGCAGGGCAAATTGTCTCTGGAGCTTATTGGATCAGTGCCTTTTGACTTAATACGTGATATTTTGAGATGCAAGGTTCGAGGGGGAGGGGGAAGAGAAGCAGTGGCAATGGCCTGGAAGTCTGGACAGTTATCTGTGACAGATAAGCTAATTTGTCAGTAAAAGAGTTGCGAAGCTGTGGCTAACTCGGACAGAATTTCCACCAACGAAACGGTGGGATAAATCCTGCAGACTTAAAAAGAAAGTAGCAAGCAAAGGGCCAGCTCATGACGACTATGACCAACGATTTCCACCGTAACACCATGGTGTCCCTGTGGCTTTGACTCCTACTATGACCGGACACCGAAATTGACCAAACAACCTGGGTTTTGCATGCGTGATTTGATACAACGCAGGTGTATTAGCTGGTCTCCCTGCCGCGGCCTTTGTGTGTCGCTCATAAATTTCGGAAATTCGCATTTTCGGCGTCTCTTTTGATGTCGCTTATCTTTGCACTTGAAATTCGTAGGCTATTTAGCAATAGACTCGTTAGTGTCAGCCTTGGACTTTTATAACCTGCCTTACAACACGTCTGTGTCTCAAGATAAGCGCCTTTCAGCTCGGCTGTCCTGAATTTCAGATTACTCAGTTTTTGTAAACAAAGTACAGGACCACAGTGTTCTACAGCTGGATAGTTAATTTAAATTCTTGTGGTTATCAGACGAAAGAGTTTGCTGGTAAGCCACAGCGTGATTGGTCATTATGCGACAAATTTTTATGAGTATACTCTATCCAGTAGCTATAAACCAGCGTCTATTGACGAGAGGCACGAGCTTCAAAAGTCCATTGAAGACGAAATTCTTGCTTTTAGTATCCTTTATTTGCGGTAGTTCTTAAACGACGAAGATAGGAGATTAAATTGCGATCAACGCTCAACCGGCATAATCGGGAGCGGCGTCGAATTGCAGGCGGAACACGTCTACGCCGGAGACGCCAGCGACCTACGGCACTGTGCGTGACGACGGTGCAGACGTTTACGACGTCGATTTATTCCGCTTTATTGTTCGCAGTGATCGGGTAAATGCCATGCGTACGATAACATCGGTTCATTGGCTGTCGGCTTTATTTTCTGTCCTGGGCTCTGCGATGACCTTCGGTGAAACCCCCGAATGCACTCAGACGAATCACGCACTGCGTCTGCTCTAACAGTGGGGTCAATTGAAACTCAATCGTTAGCGTGTCAGTCTTTGCTATTATTGCGCCTGGGTAGAATCTATTTGTTTCGTGTGAAAATGATTTTCTCCGTAGAGTCGTGAAGGTAAGAAAACCTGTAGTATTTGTGCTTCGTTTGACAGCTCCTTTATAACCACGGATTGAGAGTTGAGGAATAGATTTAGGTAGTTTAGACTTTAAAATTTCCCCAAAACACATATGATCTAATGCAAACCTAATGCACGCATATGGTTGCAATTGCAATTACCTTATATTCTACTTTTGCAGCCATTCCATAACTTCCATTAAGTTACCGTACCTTACTTCACCTTACCATAACTTGCCATATACCTTAAGCTGTTATCTTGCCATAATTTAACTGAAGCATTTAACCTGAAACAGTTATCTGAAAGGGGCGATCATTAAATACGGCTCATTATCATCGCCTTACACAACTAATTAAAATTAAAAAAAAACAATTTACAACTCTTCGTTACAAGTGAAAAATTGCTTGATTTATGTAGTGAAGCGTGCACGTGTTTACCATGTGTGAGAGTTGCTAGGCAAATATGTGGAGCTTCTTAGCGTATTAGCAGTAGACGCGTGACATCGAGTCGTCGCAACCCTCGCTAGCCTTCAGAGATATCAGTTAACGTATAGACAGCCTTCAACCTGCTATCGTGACTTAGACAAGGTGGGTGTCTACACAATTATGGAGGTCAGTCACCTTCAGCCTTCCAACATAGCTTAGGCAATGTGTCGGCACATTTATAGGTCAGCCACCGTCAGCTCTGTAACCTGGCTAGGTGTCCGCACCATTATAGGCTGACTAACCTTCTGTTCAAGGCCAGGAATAGCACTTAATCTCATTTTTTGGAAGTGGAGAAGAACGACGAGAAGAATGAGGAGGAAGAAGAGGAGGACGAGCAGGAGGAGGACGAGGAGAACGAGGAGGAGAACGAGGAGGAGGAGGAGGACGAGCAGGAGGAGGAGGAGGAGGAGGAGGAGGAAGTAGTTACTCATGAATCCTAAGACCCGCATCGCTCCTTCCTCGTCGAGGCGAAACTTACCCGTCTACGTCTTTCTTCTCTGCATGCGCTTAAGGCTGTTCTCTTTCGCCGAGGCTTGGCTAGGAGCGCCTCTGAATAGTTACCATGAAGAGTGCGCTATATAAATGTCTAGTTGATTGATTAATTGATTGATTGATTACCCTCCTGAGGACGGCGTACGATGATGTCCTAAGATTGGACACTCGACCGCAAATCGGGAAGCCCATCCCTCGTCATGCAGTCACGTTGGTCCAGATGGTATGCGAAGAACTTGGCGCACACATTCCGCAGCAGAAGAATTAGCGAACTCATCAACAGTAAATTCCCAAATGCAAAATTTGTTGCTTAGCCGTGTATATGCTTGTATGTATGTATGTATGTATGTATGTATGTATGTATGTATGTATGTATGTATGTATGTATGTATGTATGTATGTATGTATGTATGTATGTATGTATGTATGTATGTATGTATGTATGTATGTATGTATGTATGTATGTATGTATGTATGTATGTATGTATGTATGTATGTATGTATGTATGTATGTATGTATGTATGTATGTATGTATGTATGTATGTATGTATGTATGTATGTATGTATGTATGTATGTATGTATGTATGTATGTATGTATGTATGTATGTATGTATGTATGTATGTAGGCTATGTCTGGCTGTATGTGTGTATGTGTGCAGTTGTATACATGCATGCACGCGTGCATGTATGTAATAGTGTCTGTAGAGATTTATATAGGGCCGTTTCAGAACCTGTCCTAAATACCTAGCGGAACCTCGCGAAGCTCATCGGACGTACTAATTAACTGACTAATGGATTAATTGATATGCACCACCGTGAAAAAAATGCACTTCACGGAATCCACCGTAAATCTAGACACCGTCAAGATTCACGTGGACCTCGATTCGGCGCACATGTCAAAGGTCAATCCAGGCCACTTGACCTACGGTGATGATGTAAAACGATCCATATAAATATACATATACTTTTACATATATATATATATATATATATATATATATATATACAATATACATATATATACATATACATGTATATATCACATACATTTATCTGGTTATATACAGTAGCAAATAACACGATATATATATATATATGTCACAATGCATATACATATCTGGTTATATAGCAAGTAACACAATATACATACATATATATATGTATATATGTATATGTATATATATATATATGGCACAATGCATGTATATATCTGGTTAAGTGTTTAAATACACTCTACTAGACTGAACATGTGAAGGCAGTGTGTCGAACGTGCTTTTATATCTGCATTAGATCCTCGTTGAATACTCTATACACTCGATGTCCGTCGAAGCCGCTCATAACCTGATGCATTAATGTGCACTAGGGTTGACTATTGTAACGCCATTCAAGCAGGATTCACTTTTTCTTATTTCCCAACTTTAGTCAGCTTAAACGTAACAGCTCGGCTAATTGGCGGGACTTCAAATTGTGCTCCATCCTATCTCATGGAGACATATGTACTTCCATATCATCAGTGCCTCACCGCAGACCTCTCCGCAGGCACGTAACTAGGATTTTTCGTTTGGGGGGCTTAAACCTTGAACATGGCAACATTTATACAGTGTTCATACGAATTTTAGCCGTAAGCATACAACGGCTTGACTTGTTTGGGGGGCTTCAACTCCGTTTGGGGGAGGGGGGGCTTAAGCCCCCCAAGCCCAACGCTAGTTACGTCCCTGCCTCTCCGCTCAGCGACACAGAATATGGTGACAGTCTCTCCTTTTAGTGCACTCCCGATGCGATATATGATAGCTTCGCCGTTCTCAGTCCCTAATTCTCGACCCCGTTCTCAGTCCCTTGTTCTCGACCCCGTTCTCAGTCCCTTATTTTCGACCCGTTCTCAGTCCCTTATTCTCAAACCCGTTCTCGGTCCCTTGTTCTCGACCCCGTTCTCGGTCCCTTGTTCTCGACCCCGTTCTCGGTGCCTTATTCTCGACCCCGCTCTAGGTCCATTATTTTGGAACAGGATGTCATGCAATCTGCGACATGAGTTTCTTCTCGAATCTCTGCCTCTATGCCTGTATTTCACTATCTACCGTATTTCAGGCCTATAGATTACCACAGTACCGCTCTCATAGTCACGTGCATGTACAGATGCTGCAGATGTTTGTTTATATAATCCTTGACACACATGTTTTTGTGCCCACACTGAACCCATAGCTGACCAACAATGGCAAAATGCGGACTCGTTTTTGACCCAGTGAACTGGGCGATCTGGGATGTCTTTTCTTTCTATAGGAACTTGAGCTTATGCGATAGACTTGAGAGGAATAATGGACTATTTACCTTTCCTTATCTGAGAAAAGCGGTGTTGATCCTATGACAGGCTTAACATTGCACCTGCGCCTTCTCGTATAGAAACAGGTGTCTCAGTCATTGGAGACCCAACTAACTAAGCTTCCTGTACTCCTAATCCAATTACGATGTTAGAGGCGCTGGTTCTTTCGATAGCCACAGACATAAGTAAATGTAACCCTGACCTCGTTTTTAAACTCTGCCACTGTTCGTACTCTGACAGTGCCAGTCCAAAGCCTGTGTAAAGGAGGAGGGCGACGCTTATCATCTTTGCTATGACACAGCGTCGTTAAACTGAAACTACTACTACCTCGTTTATGGCGGTCATCAATGAAAATGTTGAGGTGCCTCAAACGACTGCTGGCATGACATTTGTGATAAGTTGCATTAGTTGAGGCTTATTCCGACGGCAAAGGCCGGGTAACGTTAGTTAATTCACCGTTTCAGCCTACAATAATAAGCGAGTGGACCAGGGCTGTAGTCGAGGGTATACGCGGGCATACAGCGTATACTCACCTCTAGAGACCGTATACTCACCTCACAAAATATTTGTACTTATTTCTAAGTAGTTTCGGAAAACTAACCATTAGCGTATACGCACCTCTAATTAGTTTAGGAAAACTAACCGGTAGCGTATACTCATCTCTAATTTTACCACTACAGCCCTGGAGTGGACCATAGTTAGTTATATTCTTTATTATTTCAAACCGACAGACGCAGTAAGATTACATTGAAACATGAAAGTACAATCAATATCTTAATTAACACACGGTTTGGCACCATGCAAAGCGCCGCCTAGAAGGGGGTAGCGGGAGTCGATCCGCGTACCTTATGCTCTCCTGGCCATGATTGTTACCACTACTCTATCCCCCCTTCCTCCCCTAGTCTAGTGGTTAGCATACTGAACGGTCGTTTGGGGGGGGGCTTCAAATCCCCACCAGGGTAGAAAATGTCTTTCGAAATTCCGTTCCATTTGCGCCCCTAACCAACCTGGCTATGATGACCGAGCAGCCATGGAGTGGGAAGATCGGGCGGGGAGAGAAATGGATGACCATCTTCTCCATATGAGCGCCTGTGAATAAGCTGGTTCCCGCGACTTTGCTTTTGTGGGCGCTGTAGAAATTTCGAGATTACGATTACGATATGCCGAGGATAAGAAAAACGAAGTTTCTAATACTCTATACCGATGGATGCCTACTACAGGGACTGGCTAAAGGATCTGGTCTTCTTCTTAGCCTAACACGTCCAGTTTAACCGAAACGCTGTCAGTTTAGTTATTCTAGTATTTATAACTCTAATATTTGATTTGATCGACATTGTCACCTCTATTATTTCAATTAATATTAGAGTCAGTAATATTTGTTAGATTATCAGGTAATTATGTTTATTAAGATAAGTTAATAATAAGACGATTTATATAGCGCCGTAGCACAGCCGAGGCCGAAGAAAAGGGCGCTGTACATAAGTTACAAAAGTTGGCAGTCGTATGAAAGTTTAAAAAGATATGTCTTCAGCTGTGATTTAAATGACTCCAGCGATGGTGCATTCCTAACGTGGTCAGGAAGATTGTTCCACGCAGTGGGTCCCGTGACAGCGAAGGAAGAGTCGCCAAGTCTCGTAGAAGACCGCGGTACTTGTAATTGATTTTTTGTTGACGATCGTAGCCGACATCTGTTCTGGTTGTCTGCCACACGAACGCAGAAATCCGAGATGTAATTTGGCATGAGGTGATGCAGTGCTTTATACGTGATCAGGCACAGTTTGTACGTTATCCGCTGAGGAACGCGCAGCCAGTGAAGGTTGTCGCGCAGCAGATCAGTGATATGATCAGATGGTGTCCGGCCATATATGAGTCGTGCAGCACAGTTAAGCACCGACTGTATTCGATCTAGTTGACAAGTCGGCAGGCCCGCCAGTAGGCTATTGCAGTAGTCAACCCTGGAGACTATGAAGCTGTTGACCAAGATGACGGCCGTTGAGGTTGGAATGAATCTGCGTATGGTTTTAATACGCCGCAGTTGGTAGAAGCAGCCTCGAACGAGTTGACTCACATGGTCCGTCATGGTCATACAGCTGTCAAAGTGGACTCCAAGGTTGCGAATGGTGTCAGCTGGTTGAATTTCTGCATCACCAAGGGTGAAGGTACTGCCGGTAAGTAGATGGCGACGCCGGAAGGTGGTACACCATAAGAACTCGGTCTTCGATGGATTGAGTTTGAGACGGTTAGACGCCATCCACTCTGAGATGCGTTCGATACACAGCAGCACTCTCTGCTTCAGCTCAGCGGTTTGTGATGGTTCACAGAAGAAGTAAAGCTGTGTATCATCTGCATAGCAGTGGTGGAGGAGGCCATGTGCTTCTATGATTCTCTCCAAATCGGCCGTATATAGTATAAACAGGAGAGGGCCAAGAACTGAACCTTGTGGAACACCGCATGTTACTAGCCTAGGTGTCGTCTCCTCCCCTGCCAAATGAACGGATTGTGTACGTCCTCTTATATATGATTCAAGCCAACTGAGCGCTCTATCCTTGATTCCAAAGGAGCACGAGAGTCGCTGAAGTAAGATGTTGTGGTCAACTGTGTCGAATGCAGCTGACATATCAAGTAGTGACAGAAGCGCCAGTTGGCCTGAATCTATGGCA